>PVJD01013457.1:0-33931 GCA_004026545.1 Mormoops blainvillei
GGGGGAAAGAGAGAGGGAAAGGGAGGGAGGGAGGGGGAGAAGGAGGGAAGGAAGGACAGAGGGAAGGAGTGAGGGAAAGAAAGAAGAGGGAGGGAGGGAGGGAAGTAGAGAAAGAGGGAGGGAAGAAGAGAGGAAGGGGAGAGGGTGGAAGGAAGAGTGGGAGGAGGAGGAGAGGGATGGAGAGGAGAAGACGGAGAAGGAAGGAGGGGCCCTTCAAGCCTCCTCAACCCTCCCTCTTTCAGGCAAAATATTCTTTCTCTAAAAAATATGGTAATAATCCCACCCCCCGCCCCTGCCGATCCTTTTCCTTTCTGAACAAGAGCTTTGTAACACTAGATGGTTGATCCGAAAATAACTATTTTGCCCTTAGACAGAGTCGTTTTTGAACAGGAGAAGCTGAGATATTTTGAAAGCCACCCCCGAGGCGGGAAGGTTGTGCATAAGGCACTAATTGTCAGCGTTCCCCAAGGACAGCCCGCGTTCCTGGGAAGACAGGGAAGCTGGGCTGTCAGCCGGCTCCTGGGGGAATGCGCTTCCCCGTGCGCTCAACCAGCCAGGCCAGGCCGAGGAGACAAAACACAGGAACACAGATGATCTTACATAACCGAAGAGGGACTGAACATTTTCAGCAAATTACCTCTGTTATGAGCTCTGCCATAAAATCGCCTCACAAGTGAATTTAGCTTTTCTTCCCTCCGTGCCCAATCAATTAGCACATGAGTAATACCAAGCCCATTAGGACAAACCGATGCCGGGGGAGTTATGTCAGCTGCTATAGAAATGATTGCTTAATATACCAGTTGGCTCCGAGGAGCTCTTAGCCACACACAATCTTGCCATAATCAATAGCAACAGTCAGACGACGCTGTTTCAATGAGAACACTGCCAGGCAGCGCGGGAGCCGGCCCGGTGTGGGGCGCAGAGCCAACTGGGCCCCCGCATCAGTGCCCCCCGCTCCTGCATGCATTCAGAGCAAACAGGAGAAATGTGGTGACCAAGAGAAATGGAGCCAAGGAGGGAAAAACACAGGAAAGACACAGGGGAGGGCCTTGTAGGGATCTGTATCCCAGAGGGAAAGGTAAGGGAGCAGACGCCTTTCCTGCTCCGTATTTCCTACCAATCGCAGAACAGAACGGGCGTTTTCAGGGACATCCAGAGACTCCTGTGAGATTACAGTCCCTGTGGAGTTGAGCATGTAGGACAATAATGTGTGTGTGTGCCCACTGGCATATGTGGTATAAATAAGAACAAGAAGATGTCTTTACAGGTATGCGTGTGTGTGTTGGGTGGGGGCCATGGGTAGGTGCATATGTGTTTGTGTACACGCTGGTGTACATACGTGTGCATGCAAGTGTTTATCTGAGTGTTTGTGTGCCCATGTGCTCCCACCACTCCCAGAGGCAGCGATCCCTCAGGACTAGACAGCCTGCCACATCGGTTTGTTCTGTCGCAGCCCTGGACTGAGAGACCCAAAGGTAAAAGCTGAGAGCATTTCCCAAGAAGAGGTGATGGAGACGGGAGGTAGCAGATCCGGCTGTCACCGACCTGCATGGAGTCCTGGGCCCTGCCCCACCACCAGGGAGGGGGGATGCTGGATCTCTCCCTGGGCCGTGGTTGCCTCATCTGTAAATGGCGAGGTCAGCGTGCCCCAGAAGGTTGGCAGGGGAGTTTGCACACAGAAAGCACTTAGTGTGCCTGCCAAAGAGCAGCGGCCAGAGCAAAGCTCTTGTTAAGCCCTGCGCT
This sequence comes from Mormoops blainvillei, assembly GCA_004026545.1. Classification (NCBI taxonomy): domain Eukaryota; kingdom Metazoa; phylum Chordata; class Mammalia; order Chiroptera; family Mormoopidae; genus Mormoops; species Mormoops blainvillei. Next base: position 1,744 of record PVJD01013457.1, read on the forward strand.
CCTGACGTATCCTTGGCTGCCAAGTCCCCGAACTCTGACCTCAGGAACCACTTGGGAACCAGGCCTCCTGGAAACCACTCCTCTTGCCTCCTGCTCCTCAGGGAAGATTGGAGAAGATTTGCCATGTTCCAAGAACAGGCAAATCCCAAGGGGATTGAGGGTTAACAGCCTCAGTCCCAGACCCTGCTCCCCCAGACTGACCCTGGCTAGGGCTCCCTCCTCCTTTGTACACAAGGAAACTGAGGTTTCCAAAGTCAGCCAGTGACTTAGAGCTAGACCCACACTAGACCCAGAGATCTAGGTCCTGCAGTGGGATTTCATTCCCATGACTTGGGGGATGCAGTGGGCCATAGAGCATATTGGCAGGCTAAGGGGAGGGGTTAACTAATGACAGTGTTGGGGATCAGGGAAGTGGGTGCAGAAATGAGTACCCAGTCATCTGAAATGCTGCATTTTTGGAAGGATGCTGACTAGCCTCTGTCCTCCCTGCCCTCAGTTTACCCATCCATAAACTGGAAGAATGGATTAGCCCACTGTCTCTCTCAACTCTTGATGCTATGAGATCGGCCTGGAAGTCCCTAAGGCATGATTGACATGAGTTATCATCTTCTAGGCAGGTGGACATGGAAGGGAGGATGCAGAGGGATTCCAGGGACCAATGGTTCTGTCCGCAAGGCCAGGAGGCACTCCTGGACCCTCACCTCCACCCCAACTGTGAGTGAGGAGGGAAAGGCTCCCTCTCCCTTTCCCAGTCACACAGGTCACTTCAGATAGGCAGCTTGGTGGTGGGGCGGGACATGCCTTTAGACTGCGCACTCGCTGTGCAACCTTGAGTGCATCCACGGTCTCTCTGAGCGTGTTTCCTCACCTGTGAGATGGCAGCACTGGTAGAGTCCGCACCACCCCCCAACCCCGGGTGAGTAGGAAGATCCAGTGAGTATGCAGTGAGGGTCCCCTGAGTGCCAGACTCCTCAGCGAACAAACAAAACAAATGTCCCTGCCCTCCCAACTCTACGCTTGAGATTGGGTAGGGAGACACGTTAATGAGCAAAAACATAAAGAATGACAGGGGTGCTAAGTGTTATATGGAAAAAGCAAACAGGGAATGGAGCGGTTCTGGAGGAGGTACGGGGAAGCTGCCTGCAGAAAAGAGACCTGTCTCTGGATCTCTCTGTGTTCTCATTTGTAAACTAGGTACAAGACCACCCACCTGGGCTCCCTCCCAGGCTTTTATGAGGGAATAATTATGGTCCCAAGGGCTTTATGGGATTTAAAACCTGAAGAGCGGAAGAGGACCTGGGGTGACTGGCATGAAAGGGACAAAGTGAGTGTTAGCTACTGTTGCTGTGGGTCAGGGCTGTGGCTCAGGGCAGGGGTGCCCCCACCCTGTCCCAGCCCCTCTAACTACTGAGCCAGGCCCTGTCTCGCCACCCAGTCTTCATGGCACACAGAGGACACAGCTTCCCCTCCCCCCTTGGACCTCTGGGGAGAGTGCTGGGAAGACTCAGGCCTACAGATGCTCCACTGAGAGGCAGCATTTCTGGTGGGTAGAACATTAGACTCAAAGACGGGAATGTTGAATTCTGGTGCAAGTCCTGCCACCGGCTGCTTGCCACCAAACTCTTGGGGCCTCAGCTTCTTCATCTCTTAAGTGGGCATAATAGCACCCACCCCAGCTATATCACAGAATTCTCATTAAGGAAGAATCAACCCTTAACTCAAAGTAGGCAGTTTAGTAGAAAAGAAAGGGCATGAACTTTGCAAAGAGATAGCCTTCCACGCTTCTGAGGAAGCCCTTTTCTGAGCTGTTTCTTCTTCTGGGAAGTAAAACCCGCTTTCAGGCTGATGTGAAGATTAAATAAGCCAGGCAGGTGCTGACAAATTCCTGCTGCCTTTATTGAACACCTACTGCGAGTGAGGGCCTAGAAAGGATGTGGATTCGTCAGGTGTCACAGTAGCCAGCCTCCAAGATGGTACCAGGGCCTGCTGGTAGCTACGCCCCCATGTGGTTGACTCACACACTGGATAGGCTGACCTTCATAAACTACAGCTTTCTCACAACAGACGGTGCTGGGCTTCCGAGGCTAGGTTGTACAAGACAGTGCTGCTCCTGGAACACACACTGTGGGTGACGCTATCGGCATGTCGTGAGCACACTCGGCAACCCCATGGAGTGGCAAGGCCCTGAGGCCTCCTGCCAACAGCCAGCATCAAATCGCCAGAGGTGCAAGAGAGCCAGCCACCTTGGAAATGAATCCAGTCCTGGCTGATGTCTGGACTGCCCTGTCCTAGGAGACCCTAAGCCAGATCCACCCAGCTAAGCCTCTCCTGAATATCACTGTGCGGAGTATCTCGCACACCTAGCTCTGTTAAGCTCCGGTTCAGCATTTATCACTAAAGACACTCCTGCCCGCCCCACGCAGGTAAACACAGCCCTTCACAGGGAGGCCACTCTACTGACTCCCTCACAGACCTACTCCGTTGACCGCAGAGTTCCAGGATTGCTGACCCACAGAAACCGTGAGGCAATAAACATTTGTTGTTGCTTTCAGCTGCCATGTGTGGGGTCATTTGTTCTACAGCAATAGATAGCTAATGCAAATGTGGCCTCTGCCGTCTTTAACCTGGTTCCAGAGGAAAGAGAAGTGCATGGAGAGGCGGCAACAAGAGATAGTGTGTGGTCAGAAACCAGCCCACGGCGGCATTGGGCTTCTCTGCGTGTGAGGCCCAGGGGACGGGTAATGTGCGCTATTATTCCACTCAAAGGCCTGCAAGATGATGGATGAGAAATTATCCTGAAAAGCAGACCACGTTTTCTGCTCTGATGTGAAGGGTTGTTATAAAAAGCAGGGGAAATGGCTGTCGTAGGCTTGAAAGTTTGATCCCAGGCCCTGCCGCTGAGGGGAGAGTGAGCGAGCGCGCCCCCCGCCTCTGCCCCAACCCCATTTGATGGGCACTATGCAATCTAGCCTCTTACACGGGTGCACTTCACTCTCGCCTTGTGCTTGGATTCACAAAAGCCCAGCATCTTACAGACAGGGTTACTTTACTGTGTTTGAGAAGAGGGGGAATGGGCTCCTTTGCTCTCCTAAGGCCCAGCTGCCCTCTGATTTTCACAGCTAATGGGGCAGGAAATTGCCCGTGGCGAATGAGCAGGACCTGTTACCTGTGGGTGGAAATGGGTAATGAGAGCTTAAATTCAGGAGCATCGCCGGATCCCATTAGGGTGTCAGCCTGCAAAAATGATTAGGAGGGTTTTAATATCCACCGATCGGATGGATACCCATCTCCTGCAGACCTCAGACTCATTAACCTGGTGGGCCTGCCTGCCCATCAATCTCTCGTGCTGGTGGAATGGCCTCCATCCCAGACCTCTCGCAGGGCCTCCCAGAACCCAGAGACTGGCAATCATTCAAATGCTATGTGATATTCCTGCAGACTTTACCTGAGTGAAGAGTGTTGTTAACCTCCCCATCCCTAACAGCGAAGTGAGTTGAGGGACAGGCCACTGGGACAACATTCCACTTCCCTTTTCTCTCCCTTGAGTAGAGATGCTACTATGAGGCAGTGTGGTCCATGCAAGGAACACCAGAAACCCAGGCCTGGCTCAACTGCTGATGACCATGTTATCAAGTCCCGTCCCCTCCCAGGCCCTGCATGTGGGCACAGGAGGTCCCACCTGGCCAAGCTCACTTTTGTCCTCTGTTATTGGCTGTCCACAGGACTTCTCTGCATGGCCCAGAGTAGGCTCCACATTTCCCCACCCAAAACAGGCCTTCTTCTTCTTTCTGTGCTCATATTGGTGCTTCCTTCTCTTTTACATTTCTTTAAGTAAATCTTATTGTCTCATCTTTGAAAATGTTCCATTCATCCCTACCCCTGGAAGCCCCCTCATCTTAGATTTCCTGCCTCGACTCTTCATTCCAATAGGTCTCCCTTAGACACAGCTCTCGACAACCATCTTTCTGCTCCAAGACCAGCAGGGGCTTCATGGAACATGAAGCTGTCCAGGAATCCCCTGAGGTGGCCGCTTCTCCCTCCTCCCACCCCTCACCTCCAGGCCCACCTGGCTTCAGGCCCGGCTTCCCTGTGCCTTCCATCCTCCTTCTGCCCATCTCAGTGCATCTTCCTCCCAGAAGCTCAGCCTACCAGCTTTGTCCATCTGCTGCAGTCCCTCCTGACAGGGGCACCTAGAACATTTAACTCACACGGCACACTAACAACTACAGGCTTGGAGTCATCTGCTTATTCTACCTTAATATTTTTGTTCGAATGTTTTGTTTCTACAGGCTGACCAGATCCTGTCACCTGTGCCCCTCACAAGGCCTGGAACATGCCTCGTCTGGGTTAAGGACACAGCAGATGTCTTTTCTTTTAATGGTAGGGTTTCTGCCCTTGAGAATATTCCTGGAGAAATATTTTACTGTATTTGTATTTACACAACTTAGTATTCAAGGGACCCAGGAGATCCCTGTCGAGGTGAAGAACTACCTGGCACCCACCTCCGTGAGGTGCTAGGTTCTAAGATTAGAAGCAACATTCACTGTATTCTGCATCTCAAACACTAGGTAGAAAACAAAGCTTAAAAAGCATCAGCAGGGTACCAGGAGAGCTTGGTTTGGGTTAAGCTCTATCGTTTACTTGCTGTGCGACTTTGGGCAAGTCATTTGACTTATCTGGGCCTCAGTGAGGAAGCTGCTCAAAATGCACTCCAAAGAGCACATTTTGTTTTAGTATATGTATATGTGAATGTGTACGTATATATCTCGCAGACACACATACACACCCCCCGTTCGTTTTGCCTGCAGAGCTTTTGTGGACCATTGGCTCCAGGCTGAGCAAGGTGAAGCCTGTCATCATCTGTAAGCTCCCTACTCGGAAGTGGCACTGACTCCATCCGAGGCTTCAAGTCACCCTCACGCCATTGCTGCCAGCTGCTCTTTGCACCCCACGCTGCCCGAGTCAGATAGGTAGCCCACTCTGTTACCAGGCCAGGACCCTCCGCAAACCCCGGCTGTTCCAGACTTTCACTGAAACCTGGCAGAGAACGACCCTGGGCTGAGAGCCTGAAGGTTTTGCAAACATTTGGAAAGGCAGCAGCCAGACAGAGGACAATCACGCCTGTCCGGGCCCCTCCCCTGGTGTGACCTCAGTGCCTCCGCCACCTCACCGTGGGAAGCCGCAGGACTTCCAGGCCAGGACCCTTTGTAGAGACTCAACAGCCTTGTTCTCTGAGGTCACATATTCTTCTGGACCAGTCCTGGGGTTGGAGGTTTGGTGGGGAGGGCGCCCTACTTGCAGGTTCCTATGAAGGTGTGGTGAAAGGAGGTTTTGAAGAATGCAGCCCAGAAGCAAGTGCCTCACCCAGGGGATCTCAAGGGCATTCTTGGGCCAGTCTGCAGGGCTGGGCACAGAATACCTTCTGGTCCAACAGTAGATAAGAGGTTTCTCTTCCCCAGTTTTGTTTTGTTGTTGTTTTTTTAATGGAAATGGCCACCCATGATTAATGCATGGGTGCTGTTGAAGAGGTCACTGGATATTTTCTGAAATAGCGCCCCACTTCCAGAAACACGGAAGGCCAGTAATTATCGACCCTCAGGCCAGAGGTTTGCCTCCCTAGGAACAAGAAACTCTGAGCTGCTTTCTTACATAAAGCTGAGAGAGATAACTCCCTGGGAAGGCAAATGTTTGAGGGTACGAAGGGGCTGCATTCAGGTAGGGCTGACCCGATGGAGCAGAGGCACGGACCACCCAAGCCAAGTTATTATTATATTAGTACCGTTATCTTTTCAAAAGAGTCCCCAGTAAAGCAGCCCACCTCTTCAACGAGGAGCCTTGTTAAATTCCCATTGCCAGCAAGGCCAGGACTTTGAGATCAAGAACCACTGGGTGCTGAGAAGGAAACAGACACCACCTCGTGCTGATTTATGACACAGAGAGTCTTACATATATGAAAGCTGGCCGTAATTTGCTTATAAATAATTGACTTCCCCCAGATTAAAATCTCTGGAGGGACTCTCAGTTTATTCACAACAAGGCGCTTCTGCCTACAGTGCAAATTAGGCCCTTTCAAACCTGTCTTATCTCAACCCTGAACGTTATAAAGAGTGATTTTTTCCCCCCTTCATCCCCTGTAATAACCTTCAACTAACCTTTAAACCAGAGTGAATAATTTAAATCTTATTTTCATATCAATGGAGGAGTCAAGCCAAGCAATTATCTTTTATCTGTATACTCTGTCGTCAGAGCGGCAGGCATAATCAAGTTTTCCCAAGCGAACCAGATGAGAGAGAGGAAGAGTGAGGAAGTGAGAGATGGTATCCGAAGACATTAACGAAACAATGAATTATTCAATAATGAGTACAAGATCTGTCATAACACGCGCGCGCACACACACACACGCACACGGCTTGACATCTGCCCGTTGTTCCAGGCAAGCCAGGGCTGGCTGTCTGGGGGAGGGGGTGCCAGGAAGGGGGTCTGGGCTAAGCATGACAAATCGGCAGATCATCTGCTCAATTAGGACAGAGAGCAGGTGCACAGGGCACATTTGGGGCCCTGGATGGCAGTGTTGTGGGCCAAACAACAGGCTGAGGAAAAACACCTAATTTGCGTGACAGCGATTTAGAGCAACTCCAGCTATGATTTCGCTAACGGGCGGGGGGCGGGGCGGGCAGGAAAAATTTTCAGGGAGGGGTGTGGAAGAGAGAAGGGAAGGTAGGGAGAAAAAGCGAGAAAGGGTGGAAATTCCCCACGGTGCTCATTAAAATTCTACTGCACGCATTTCTTCCCCAGGTCCCCCTGGACTACCCGTGATCATTTTTATTAATTCATAAAATATCGCACCAGTGATTGAGGCTGATGATTAGTGGAGCCGACAAACACAAGAGCCGGTGAAATATTGCAGCAGCTCCTATCGCGTCCCTCGGAGTGAAAACACAGACGTCACATGCAAATTCATCCTTCAACTGGGCCTTGGACAGGCCAGCTGGCTAGGGGAGCAGGCCGCGGGCCCTGCGTGTCTGCTGCTGCCCTGCTGTCTCACTATTTTAGACAGTTCCCAGCCCATCGCTTGGTTTATGGGAAATGTCTGCTCAAGACAGAAGAGTCTTTTAACCTCCCATGTGAAATAAACTGTCAGGCACTGGCAACAGGCAGCTTAGAGATTTCCATAGGAAGCTCGCCTCCTGGCTTGGCAGGAGTGATGACTGGTGTGATGATGGCAGCACACGCAAGAGTCGGGGGGCTCCTACACCTACCCCAAGGCTCTTTTAGAAATGGCCAGCCCTCTGCCCCTTCCCTTTCATTGGCTGTGGAGGAGTACCATCCTGTGTACCATGTATTACCATCCCATTTTACAGGTGAGGAAAGTTGTGGCAGGCTAAGTTCTACACTATTATTATAAGAGTGATGTCTCAGGGGAGCAAGGACAGAGGACCTGGTTGCAGGAGAAACAAGGTCAAACTTTGTGTTCAGTTATGATTGCCCTCTCTGGTTTCTACTATAATTTTTTTCTCCTAGTTTCTGATGGCATTTTTACCAATTGCTCTATTCTTCATTTATTCCGTATGTTAAAACACATCATACACTTTGTGATACTAGGTGGGACGAGAGACTAGCTCAGATTTTTGTTAACACTGGCCTCACCCTAGAGGCTCACTAAGTCAGGGAGTGATGAGGTCCAGGAATCTGCATGTGACCAGCTTGCTAGGTGGGTCTCATGCACTCAAGTGTGAGAACCATTAGCCCAGAGGGATCAGAGCTCAAAGCCATGGCTGCACTTTAGAATCACCAGAAGACCTTTTGAACAAAAATAATTCTCTTGACCACACCCCAGAGATTCAAAATTTAGCTGAGACCCAGGTACTGGTATATGTTAACAAATCTCCAGATACTTCCATTGAGCAGCCAGGATTAGAAACACTCAGAGTGACAATACTGGAATATCCTCCTTTTTCTCTTCTCACTTCCCAGTTGCTACATATGATCCCTGCCCCCACCCCGCACCCCTTTTATACAGTGCCACTAAACTAGGCAGGAAAAAAACATAAAAGAAATTGAATTCCTTTAAATATATATTCATGATCCCATTTATTTTAGACTTTGGACACAGAGTCCAGGCTAATTTGTGTACACAGATGAAATATTTTCATTTTTACTTAGAAAATAGCAATGCTATCTGTGAAGGAAGGGAGGATGTCCTAAGTTGCTGTATATTATGTTCAAAATCCTTTCCCCTCTCCGTTAGCTTGTGCAGACATCAAGCTTCCTATGCACATTTTGCATCGAATGTGTTTGTATAGCTTCTTCGAGGATCACTTTAGGATTCTGAGCTCCCACATCTAGGGAAAGCATACAAAGGCAGTTTTCATCTCATGAGCTTGATTTTAAAGTAAAGTTTTGCTTCTTTTGAGTAAATAGTTAAGTCTAGACTTACTGACAATCTGAACTGTGATATTGATTGGGTTGCCTTCTTTGATTTAGCCACCGGGACGCTCTGGACCAAAGCTGCCACTTCCCTTGAGCTGCACCGATGCTCTACGCCATGCATATTTACCTTCATCTCCCTTATTTGTCTTAGGGTGTAAGTATATAAATACGAACAAAGAAAAATAAAGTAAGAAGGAGCTTGTTTGGGCACCTGTGGGACATCCCTCTTCCATCTCCTGGACCAGAAGGTCACAAACCCAAATACCTGCAGGGAGCAGGCAGACAACACCAACGGGAGAAGCAGACCCAGGAACCCTAGAGAGAGAGAGAGACTGAGAAAGCTGGAAAGCTGGAAGCACATGTCCCAATTAAAGGCTTAGAAATTTAAAAAATAAAAATAAAAAGTAGCCACTGTGTTGGTCAGACAAAACACCCGCAGACAAACCCTGCCCCACTGGCGGCCTGTCCGCCTCACACAGGGGATGCCCCGGGCCTAGGCCTCCAGGACGGCTGTACAAGAGACACACTGCCTGTTTCAGAGATTATTTACACCAGCAGCCAAACCTCCATCCTGTAATTTTCTCTTTGGAATCGCAATTCCAGCCTGAATGAGAGGAAAAGTGCTAAATTTCTGGTGAAAGGGACATTGGTGTTCATCGAATGTATAGTAAAGGAGCTATTGGAGGATGTCCAACCTTGCTGATCCCAGAGCTCTGCCTGGGGTGTCGGAGTTATTATAAAAGCAATATATGCTCACTGTAGACAAAACAGAAATATAGAAACATACCAAAAAGAAAACACATGTAGGTGAGATAACCACCTAGCAACCGTGTATGTACTCCGTTCGTGTGTGTGCTTGTGTGAGTGTAGCACACATGCCTACTTTTATTACCAATTTACATTCTTTGGGGAACTTATTTTTCCAGGGAAGAATCTATTATTTTTCTAAGTCATTTTCTTAGGCTCCTGAAGAATATGGCAGAGTAGATAAGAGAAACACAAAATCTCCTCTAAAACTTTATAATTGAGTAAAAAAAAACAAAACCCTTATATTTAAAATAAAAATCAAAAAGATAGTTTACAAAATATTAGAAGAAAATTTTCCTGAAATTAAAAATTATAACTCTGTGCCTTAAAGGGGGAAAATGCAGATAAAATAATACCATAATACATCTTGATGAAGTTACTGAACATTTAAGAATAATACAAAAATATTAAGATTATTCTGGCTGAAAATATAAATCATCTTTAAGAAGTAAAATCTGCCCCTTACAACATAACATGAGTGCCAAGACAAAGAAATATGGCCCCAGTGAAAGAACAGATCAAAACGCCAGAAAAAAATACAACTAAGCAATGAAGAGATAGCCAACCTATCAGATGCAGAGTTCAAAACACTAGTAATCAGGATACTCACAGAAATGGTTGCATACGGTCACAAAATAGAGGAAAATGTGAAGGCTATGCAAAATGAAATAAAGAAATATACGCAAGGAACCAACAGAGAAGGGAAGGAAACCGGGACCCAAATCAACAATTTGGAGCAGAAGGAGGAAATAAACATTCACCCAGAACAGAATGAAGAAACAAGGGTTCAAAAAAATGAGAAGAGACTTAGGAACCTCCCGGACAACTTTAAATGTTCCAACATTTGAGTCATAGTGGTGCCAGAAGGAGAAGAGGAAGAGCAAGAAATTGAAAACTTATTTGAAAAAATAATGAAGGAGAATTTCCCCAATCTGGCAAAGGAAATAGACCTCCAGGAAGTCCAGGAAGCTCAGAGAGTCCCAATCAAGTTAGACCCAAAGAGGGCCACACCAAGACAGGTCATAATTAAAATGCCAAGGTTTAAAGATAAAGAGAGAATCTCAAAAGCAGCAAGAGAGAAGCAGACAGTTACCTACGAAGGCGTTCCCATCAGGCTGTCAGCTGATTTCTCAAAAGAAATTTTACAGGCAAGAAGGGTCTATAAAGAAGTGTTCAAAGTGATGAAAACCAAGGACCTACATCCACGGTTACTCTATCCAGCAAAGTTACCATTTTGAATGGAAGGGCAAATAAAGTGCTCCCCAGATAAGGTAAAGTTAAAGGAGTTCATCATCACCAAGCCCTTATTATATGAAATGTTAAAGGGACTTATCTAAGAAAAAGAAGAAGATCAAAGCTATGAACGGTAAAATGACAACAAACTCACAACTATCAACAACTGAACCTAAAAAAAAAGAAGCCCAAAACAAAAACAAACTAAGCAAACAACTAGAAGAGGAACAGAGTCACAGAAATGGAGATCACATGGAGGGTTATCAGTGGGGAGAGGGTGGGGAGAGAATGGGGGAAAAGTGACAGGGAATAAGAAGCATAAATGGTAGGTACAAAATAGGTAGAGGTTAAGAATAGCACAGGAAATGGAAAAACCAAAGAACTTAAATGTACAACCCATAGACATTAACTAAGGGGTAGGGGATGCTGGTAGGAGGAACATTACCAGGAGGAAGGGGATAAAGTGGTGGGAAAAAAATAGGACAACTATAATAGCATAATCAATAAAATATACTTTTTAAAAAAAGAAGTAAATCAGGCCCTGTCTGGTGTGGCTCAGTGGATTGAGTGGCAGCCTACAAACCAGAGGGTCGCTGGTTCAATTCCCAGTTAGGGCATATGCCTGGGTTGCAGGCTGGGTCCCTGGTGGAGGGTGCATGAGAGGCAGCTGCACACTGATATTTCTCTCCCTCCCTATTTGCCCCCTTCCCTTCTCTCTAAAAATAAATAAATACAATCTTTTTTTTAAAAAAAAGAGGTAAAATGAGGATGACTTCAAGATTCTTCACAGAAAATAAAGATTCTTCACAGAAATATTCTGTGACAGAAAACAGTAAAAATATCTACAGAGTTTGGAAATGGGAAAGTAATCTGTAAATTGTGTACCCAGCAAAATGTTTATTTATGTATAAAGACAAAGAAAGACACACTGGAACAAGTATTTAACACACAGTGGATCGTGGATCTAAATGTAAGAGTTAAGAACTACAAAAGTTCCAGAAGAAAACTTTTGCAACATTGCAAAGTTTTCTTAGATAAAAGTGAGTGAAGGTCTATTAGATAAGACACAAAAACACAAACCATTAAGGAAAAAATTAATTAAATGAACTTTATTAAAATTAAAAACTTCTGCTCTTCAAAAGTCACCACTTAAAAAATGAAAAGGGGCATCCAGAGTGGGAGAAAATATTCACAATATGAATATATGACAAAGGATTTGTATCTAAAATATAAAAAGAAAAATATGACTCAATAATAAGAGACAACCAAGTTTCAAATGAGCAAAATATTTGAAGAGACCCTTTACCAAAAAAAGATATATGAAAAATCAATAAGCACATGAAAAAAGCTCATCCTCATTAGTTGTAGGCAAATGCAAATTAAAACCACCGTGAGATAGCACACTATGTCCCTAGAATGTCTAAAATTAAAAGACTGACAATACTAAGTGTTTACAAGAATATGGACCAAGTCAAAGTCTCATACACCATTGGTGGGAATGTGAAATGACACAATCACTTTGGAAAACACTTAGGTAGCTTCTTATAATAAAGCTAAACATGCATCTCTCATATGATCCAGCCATTCTACCACTGGGGAACTGAAAAGCATATGTCCATCTGAGGACTTTGTACAAGGATGTTCATAGCAATTTTATTTGTAATAGTCCCAAAATGGAAACTACCCAACTGTCCGCTCACAGCATATAAAATACTCCCATCACCCTCATGGTTTCTCTGTGCCCCTTTATGCCAATATGCCCTCACTCCTTACCCCTACTGTGGTTTCCATCACAATAATTCGTTGAGTCTATTCTAAGACGTCACATGTAAAAACAATTAAAGACTGTATTCTTTGTATATAATCTCTTTGTTCAAGTTCACCTTGTCTTCCTCCCTCTTCCTTGAGTTGTCCTCATTGATGAAGGCCCTCTCTAGCTTCCACAGTCATCAGGGTCTCTAATTATGGATCTGGGTATCACCTGTTTCACCTCCCTTTAAATACAAGGAACTACCAGAACTTTATTTTTCTCTGCTCCAAATCTGGCTGGGGTCTAGGAGAGAAGTTGTTAACCTCCACACATTGTTACCAGGGGAATGAGTCTCCACTGGTGGCAGCCAGGACCGGGGGTGGAGGAAGGTGGGATCTTTGCATAAGGAAAGCACCCTTGCTTCTGTATTCTCATGGACCACAGCAGCTCACCCTGCTGGGCACCAGGGGCTAATCAGCTGAATGGTTTGCTGGATTGCTGGCTGCCCCATCTCCCTGAACACTGAGCTCAACGTCTGATGGAAGAGGGAAAACTTCAGGGGGTGGAGGCCCTGTTTTCAGCTTAAAGTCTGTGAGTTCCCTGGGCAGCTCCACTAAGCATGCCACTGCAGTGATGCCCACAGCTCAACGATACACTGAAGATGCCAAGCTGGAAACAGTGTCCTGAGGAAGGTGGCGGCTGGCTTCTCCCAGGGTCTTCCAAGCCTGCTTGGGCAGCTCCTCTGGGAGTGAGGGGGGAAAAAAAGGACTAAAGGGAGCTCAAGGAAATTCCCCCATAGAGGCAGGGGTGAGTAAGTAGCTGCAGGAACTGGTAGTATATGAACACTGAACCACTGAACTCTGGAAGTGCCGGAGGAAGCCTTTTCATGAAACTTTTTATTTTAAATATCATCCAGGGTTTTACTCAAAGAAGTTATTCCTTCAGAAGTGTGGGCAGGGGCTCCCAGGGGCTGGGGTGCTGAGGGCAACCGAAGAGGAGCCTCTGGCTAGAGGCTCAGCAGAGGTTAGCAAGAGGGGAGCATCCTCATAGAAGGAATGTGAGGCATAGGCGTTGGGGCCGACACTGACTCAGCACTCCAGATGACGTCGGGACAGACAAGAAGGACAGGCAGGGAGCGAGAACCTCCTGGAATCTGTTCCCTCCAGCAGCCTGCTCTCCCTCCAGAAGACCTCTGAACACATGCCCAGAGAAGAGCCCCTTGCACAAGCTGCCAGTCCCCACACACCAGGAGACCCTGGTACCCACCGTGTCCAGGTCTCACTTGGCTGGGCAGGCACTGACACTCATTTTGTCATTTTGCACTCACAACAACCTGTGGGGTTAGGACCGTTATCTTCCCCATTGGTACAATCAGAAACCAGTCTCAAAATGTTAAAGAACTTGCCCCAGGTGTGAGCCCAGACGTATTCAGGTATGCCCAGTGCCCTGCTATCCACAGAATCATGTGGAGTTGGGGATCCCATGAGGTTCGTTTCCTCTGAGGGTGCCAATAGGCAGGTTAACCACCCAGCTGCCTCCAGCGATGTCTGAGGGGCATAAAATCAATGTACTTAGAAAGTGTGAAATGATGATACTTAACTGGGATGGTAACAGCAGCACAGAGCAGTATTACTTTGATTCTCCTATTAGCATCTTATCATCAGGGCCCAAATTTTGAAACATTATGGGTTGGGCGTAAGGGCTTTTTGTTTTGTTTTTTTCCAACAGGCTCTCAGTAACGGTGAGTTCCCAGCCAGATTCTGCCCCACCTGCTTTATATGTGGCCTTGAGAGAGGAAGTGAAACTTAATGTGGGTCTTGGATATAGAGAGGATTTGGAGAGGATGGGGGTGAAGGGATGCTAAGGGCACGGTCTAGAGGTGGGCAAGGGTCTCCTTGCCAGAGGGAGACAGCCTGTGCCTCTCATGCCATCGGCAGAGGTGTCAACTCCCCCAAGAGTTTACCCCTTACTTGAGATGTGCACTGCCTTTTGCTGAGGCAACATCTATTGTACCAACCATGACACACAAGGTTTATCTATCACCCTCGCTTCTCATCTTCCAGCCAAAATGGAACATAACATAAAAATATCTCACTGTGAAGACCAGTGACCATTTTATTAAATGGATTGGATGCAAAGGAGACTATTCATGTTCACAACTGCCCCCAAAGGGGCCCTCTTAATTGGAGTTAGCATCCCCACATCTGATTAGAGGCTGGGGTATGATAAGACACCTCTAATGTGGAGGGAGATGCGGGCAGCGTTCCTGAGGGTCACAGTGCAACATCACCTCCCGGGCACTGCCTCACACTTTTGAACAAGAACCAACCTGAACCCTCAGAGCAAACACGCCTAGAGGGAAGAAACCCCTCTCTCATCCCTGAGAGCATCCATCTCCCAGACCTTCCCAATTTCTTAAAGAATAGTCTCCGTGCCAATTTAAATATTGCATTTGTTTGGAAGAAGAGGAACCGTAAGCCTAGAATTGGAGTGCAAGTATTTCACAAATATGCCTTATTTAAATAACATTTTTAAAAATATATCATGTTCAATGGCGAAGAACTGCTAAATTATTGAATTCCCTGAAGCATCCTATGGGCTATAAAGTGGATCATGAAGCCCCATAAAAGAGCGCAATAAATAGTCGAGAAGGAACGCGGGCTCCATGTCAGAATGCCTGTAGGAGCCGACGCTAAACATCTTCATGCAATCTTTCCACTTAAACCAATGATTAAACAGATTAAGCAGATGATTAAACAAATAAAGATTAATGAAACAAGTAAAGTAATCAAATCTGTATGGGTGTGTAAACGAATGATTCCAGACAATATTAGAACAAATTGTCTAAAACTAATAGCGAATGCGTCAGTTCAGTCCCAACAGCTTTTGTTGGGCTCTCACTTGGATGTAATCAAAACATTTGTTTAAACTAAGATGGATATGAGGCGTTAAGATGTCAGTTTCTTGAAAGAGAAAAATAAAACAAAAGCAATGTCTTCAATAAGGAGGTTGGCACCGCCAGTGGGGCTGCATTGCTGAGGAGTCTGTGAACACTGCTGTAGCGACACACAAGACTTAGCGTTGCCCTGGCTGCTCCGTAAAATCGGCTTTGCCCAAATAACACGTGTAAGCAAGCCGAAGGGAGATGGAGGTATCGAAACTATGTGAGAATTTGCAAGGGAGAGAAAAAACTGCTCAAACATCTTCCAGCTCTTTGGAAACCCCTTTTTAATTATTGGTCATTGATATGCTAATTACAACGTATGCCTCTCCATTCTTCTTTCCTTGAGAGGCCAACTATTCCCTGTGCACTATTGGAAGAAATAAAATGCTATTTTTTAGCAAGGATGTGCTTTTCAGATAATTTTTTCCCATTAATTAAAGCTAGCGAGTTTTTTTGCCCCTGCTTAGGATATTTACTTGGTTTCAACCCTGCTGGCTGATTTGGGGTTCTAACAGTCCACTCATTTGTGATTCCTAACACAGGGAGCCTAAATCCTTGCTAGTCCAAGTGTGACTCTTGGACCAGCAGCTTCCTGCTTGGGTGACAGCCCCAATCTGCTGCAATAGGATCTTCATTTTAAACATCGATCTCAAGTAGAGCTTAAGAAACACTGACTTACATATTTCGGGCCTGCAAAATTTCCTAGGCGCGTTGGCCACGATCCTTTGCCCAAGCAAGGCTCTGAAAGAAATGCTTTGAAATATTTGATTTGGGAAGAGTGGCTGGCGGGAAGCCAGCTGCAAGGTTCCAGTAGGGACACAGGGTGTTTCCCCGATAAACGGAGCCTATTGACGCCGTGTTGGTCCCACTCACTGTGGCCTGCCTGCTGCTGCCGGCTCCGACCATGTGATCAGTATAAGAAAGGGTTTGGTTGGGACTGTTGGGTTGTAAGCAACAGAAGTCAGGCTAGTCTAAGCAAAAAATAAATAAATAAATAAATAAATAAATAAATGCTCGTTTGTGCTTTGTAAAGATGCATAGTGCCTCCCAGAACCCATAGACAGGTTGCTGCTTCAGAAGAGCCCTGGAGGCGGTCTGACAGCACTCGCGACCCTCCCTCCCGCAGCCCCATTCTCCAGCTCTCTCTGAGTCTCCACTTCATGCTTTCTGCAGACCAGCTCTCTCTCCACTTCTAGTTGCTGCACAAATCACAGATACCTGCCAACTATACCCATGGACACATTACTTCCAGCCACCAAGAGACTTTGTCTCTTGGGTGAAATTCCAAATGCAAGAAGACAGGCCTTGGGTGGCTCTGTTTGGATAGTGACCACTGGTGCAATCAGCTGTGGGAGTGAGACCATGTGCAACAGTCATGCTTGTGAGGAAACCACTCCAGTGCATGGCAGGATGAGAGAGACAGAAAGGCACACACACACAGAGGTGTCCATAAGGAAAGGGAAGCATGGTGATTTGCCCAGGGTCACAAAGTGCTGATGGTAAGGCTTGAACCCAGAGATGTCCTCTGCCTCTTCTGCTTCTGCCTCTTCTGCTTCTTCACCGTTACCTTCTACCTCTTCTATGGCCTCTGCCTCTTCTGCTTCTTCACTGTTACCTTCCTGGATCCGTGCTCACCTTTGGGCTGTGTAAGGTAGGTAAACTTTGTCATCACCCCCTTCTTCCCACTACACTCTGGCATCTCCCTTTCAGCACCCAGACTCTGGTCTTCAGTGCCCACCAGCTACCCCCTTGCTGCTCAGTACACACCCCACCCACTGGGCTCCTTGGTGCTAACACCTTCATCTCTGCAGGTGATTTGCTGCCTGACACGGTAAAGCAATCATTCTGCTAGAACCGGGACAGCCCCACGGCACTGACTCAAAGGGATCAACCCTGCACACTTCCCGCTCATTAGGCACTAGGGAAAGGAAAAGACCAAACACTGTGGAGCCAAAGTCATCCAGGTGAAGCCTTGGTTCTTCTGTGCTTTGTGTGATCTGAGAACAAGCTCCTTTATGTCCCCATGTCTCAGTTCCTACCTGAGCCTCAGTACCCACCCCCCCAACCCCCTGCCCCAAAGCAGAGCCCAAGAAACAGGTTATTTATTTTGGAAGGGACCCAGAGAGTAGGAGTGAAGGACCAGCCGATGGAACATGCAAGATGGGACTCTTGTATAATTCCGTGTTATTGAATAGGCCACTGCTGGGTGGTCTTCTGAGAGGCCTATGAACTACATCACAGACTTGTTCGCCTGGGAGAGGAACAGAGAGAACATTCCTCCTCTGACTTCTGTTCCTCACTGCTCACAGGTGGCTCCACAGCTGCCTTCTGACCCACGGGCTTCCCCAGACGCCTCGTGTTTGGGAATCACAGAAGCCCCAGGGCAGAAAGTGAGAGCTATGGGGCAAAGACGATAATGCCTGCTCAGAGCTGATCATCACAGGGACTGGGGCAAGACAGCACCAAGAGTTTCAGTGACACCAAAAGGGGTTGATATAGGTCCCCAGAGGGTCATTGTAAGGTAAGAGCCAAGTATCAGCCCAGAATCTGCGCTGAAAGCAGCAGAAACCAGCTCCGATTATCGAAAGCAGAAAGGACTCTCGGGGTCAGCAGGAGCCTGCACAACACGGCTCGGAAAGTGGGAAAAACAAAGGGGGCGTTGCCTGCAGACGGTCAAGCCGCAGGCAACACAACCAGGTTTTAGTAAGAACAAGCCGGCTAGGGCACTTGCCTCACGTCCACTACAACCGAACTGTCATGAGTCCATTCAAATCGCTCATGATTCCGCAGCCACTGATGGGGCCTGAGCCACGTGGCCACAACCTAAATCCTCCAGGAGAACTAGGGAGGAAGCATCTTGCCCTATTTGCAACACTTTGCCTCCCACCAAGACCCGCCACAGGCAGTGGATTTGGATGTCGGCAGCCCAAAGAATGAGAACCAGAGGCTGATATTTGGTAGGCGCTCAGTAAATAGCAGCTCAGGATGAAGTTGTCAGCCTGACTTTCTCTAGACCGTTCCGCTTTCCTACCACATGCTCTGACTGACCAGTGGATTCTGTAAGGAATGCCAGGCCTCATTAAAGCAAAATCCAAAGCCCCCCAGGGAAGACTGCTATTTTAATGATTTCTCATCTGCTCTCACTTAGTTGTGCCTCCCTGAAGGATGCTCTTTGATTTCTGCTGCCCACGGAGATGTTCGTGTTTCCTGCAGAAACTTTTGCTCCTCTCTAGCCCTGGAGAGTTCAAGGTTTTGAGGCTTGTTTTACTGAGGGAGGCACTGCCTTACACAATCATGGTGCGGTAGCACGCGAGAACTAGAAGGGATGCTAGAGAGAATCTTCTCATTGGAAGAGAACGCAGAGAGCACGGAGAAAGTTATCCAAGAACACAGCTAGTGAACAACAAGGCAAGAGCAAGTTTCAGTTACAGAGCCCTGTCCAATCTCTTTGGATGGGTCGGCTGCCTATACCCCCTCCCCCACACACACATAATGCTTTAGCCCAATTGCATCTCTAGAACTTACTTTAAAAAGAAGCTCATTGGACACAGGACCAGGTAGCACTCTACCTTGCCCCTCCTGTGTGGCAGCCACTTTCTCTGTGTACATATAAAGTTGGCAATATCGGTACTTCAAGTGACTGTTGCGATGAGCCAGTTTGAAGCCCATGGAGATCTGCAAATGTGCCAAGACAGGGAAATCTCAGTTGGACCACAAAACCATGTCTTTCTGGAATTGGAAAGAATTTTTAAAATTGTTTAGTCCAATTGTCTCGTTTTGCCAATGAAGGAAAACCCAGAGATGGACAGCGACGTTCTCAAGGTCACACAGCTAATCAGCGGCAGATCCAGGCCTAGAATTTAAATTTGATTCTCTAAGTTTAGTATCCCTCCCATGCCAGATTGCTCGGCAGTTGGGTCATCTCTGGCAAAGCCCTGCGGCAAACTATCACCTTCCCTTTGTCTTCAAAAACAGCATCTTTGTGCTCTACTCTGCAATCATTCATTTGCTGTCCTAAAATTACAGCAGCCTCATTTGCCTATTTTAGCTGCAATGGGTCTGAAATTTACACTCAGCTTTTGTGAGCTTTGCAAAGCCAGAATCAATCCCCAGCCACCGCTCTCTCTGGGGGAAGACCATGAAGTACAAGTCAGTTATGGTCAGAAAAATCAAAGAGGAAAGGATTTAGTGAGCTTTGGTCCTCTCCACGTTTCCTGGGTCACTAAAGAAGCTACTTCCATTAAGAATTCTCATTGGTCTGTAACCCAAGAAATAAATCAGGTGCTCAACTGAACCACGCTTCCAGGGTGGCCTCCCCATCAAGCATCAGGGAGTTGGCGTTGAGGGCACCAATATTTATAGATCAGGTCAGGCAATGACACATTAAACATTTCTGAGAAACAGAGGTCTTTGCATGCTCGACAGCAACAAGGAGCGCAAAGGAAATGGAGCATTGGAAATTTACTGAACACTTCAAGCAGTCTTCAAGGACCTGGGAGACAGCATGGGAGGCGGGCAGGAACTCCCAGAGGGTTGTTAACATCCACTTCGTTACCCAGCAGTCCCTCCAATTTAAAGCAGTTGTTTTCATTGTGGGTGTTTCAGCAAACGGCATGCCTTCCAGCGTCAATCCATCTTTGTAATCCTACAGTGCCTAGCACAGTACCTGGCACACAGCAGGTACCTGGTAAGTACCTGCTGAAGGAATTAATTAATGAGGTTAATGGCACAAGGCGCTTTACAAAATAAAGTGATCCAAGTTTTGCTCAGAGAACAAAGCTCCTACAGCCAGGGAACAGTCACTGAGTGACAGCTCGGCAAGGGCATTGCCCCGGGTACCGCGGGGTGCCTCACGACTCCTGCCTCTAGGAGCAGACAATCTGGCGGAGGGAACACGTGGCTGACGTTTGTAATTTTTAATGTGCTTTCTCTTTTGCCTTCTTGGAGGGTGACCTCCTTGGTCCATCCCAGGGAACTATCTGCCTGAAAGGAGATTAGACTTTCTTTCAAAAGGAATGCAGAAAGAAAGATTGAGGTAATATTTAGCTATTGACACACAAAATAGGATTATGCATCAAACAATAGTTTTGTAAACCAAGCTTTTGTCTCAAAGAGGATTTCTAAATTCCTTTATCTCCTCATTAGCATATCAACAGCCCCAGTTCTTAAAGTCCTTCTAATGAGTGGACAAATGACATGCCTTGTTTGCCATTAACATTTTGTAAAGATTTGGAGATAGAAAGGGGAGATGTGTTGAGCGTAAACCTCTACTCTCCCCCCTACTATATGGTCCCGTGTAGCAGGGACAGGTGAGCCCCTCAGAGAGGCTAGGAGTGGACTGAAGACAAGTGGGCTGGACACAGAACTGGCTGGACCCTCTGCAGGAATGTTTCTGGGGGGAGCTGAGGAGAGGCTTGGTGGGCCTTGGCCAAGCCAAGGTCTTCCCAGAACATACCACATTCGGAGGGGCAGGGTGGGGGCGGAATTCTGTTGAGGGTCTCCTGGGACTCATCCCGCCACCACATGGGTTAATAAAGATTTATAAGCCCCTCTCTCTATACACACCTGGACCCTCATCTTAGCAACGCAACAGGTGAGTATTGTTATTCAAATGAGGAAAAATTTTCCTAAAGGGACTGTTTAAAGTGATCAGAGCCAACTATATTCAATCACATTAGACAATTAGTTAATTATTTTTCTCCTACTCTCCAAGATTAGCAGGAAAATCTGGTTAGGTATGAAAAAAACAGTGCTATATTTTCTCTGCATATATAAATTGTTGTGTAATTGATCAAATCAGCCACAGCACTTCTCTTGCACTGGGTAGTATGCGATTATGGCCAAAAAAAGAAAAGGAAAGATGATAAGCTAAAGGAAATACAGAGCAGGACAAGGTGAGAATAGGATGGACATTTATTGTTTCTGTCTGACCAGCCTCATTTTTTCACTTTCTCCAGTCATTCTGCTTTTTCTTGGAGGACTATGCCTCCCTTAGTACACATGATCAGAGTGAGGTTATCAGCCATAGGCCCCATCCTCGCACTAAAGTTTATGCGGATACTCCTCTGACCAATCAAAGAAGTGCATCTATCTGAACAGTGATTGGTGCAGGACATCCTCTGACCAATCAAAGAAGTATCTATCAATTTGAATGCAATGACTGCTTCGATATCCTTCTGACCAATCAGAGTGGTATCTATCTACTTGAAACCAGTCTTCTCTGATCTTTAACATAGAGATAATGGGGGAGAAAGGATATATCTAGCTTTTAAGTTACAAGCCATAAAGAATCCCTATATTAGGAAGGGCGTTGACTCACAGAGGGAAACAATTAAAAGGGATGGATAGGGAGAGGCAAAGTTTCAAACACAAAATCTGTTGCCCTGGATCCTCTGTGCCTAAAGTTAACCTTAGATTCCACAGTTACATGAATCACTAGTCCCCGTTTTTTCTTCTCAAGCTGGTTTGAATTGAGTTTCTTGTGATCACCAAAGGCGTGCCTTACTCATATAGAAGTGCGAGGAAGGCTGCCTAGAGCAGGTAGGTCCAGAGCTAAACCTTAGAAAATGGGAAGTTGATTGGCTTAATTTTGTGGTTAACAGAGATGGAGCACGTAGAAAATGGAGGAGAGAGGGTGAACAGAGTTACTGATACGTGGTATGTGGTGGAACATAGGAGTGCAGAGGGAAGCAGTGGGACCTAGGTTCGGAAGTTAGGCTGGACCCAAATTATGTAGACCCTGAATAGCAGAGAGGAGGGTCCTCCTTCTTCCCACAGTCGAGGGAGATTCATGAAAGGTGTTTGAGCAGAATATGGCAATACGGAAACAGTCTCATGGGAGGACTGCTCTGACCTTGAATCCAGAGATTTTATGCTTCCAGGTGGTCATACTCATGCATTTTTTCCTGTCAGTGTCTACAGCCACAATTGCAGTAAGCATGCTATAAGGGGCTGTAGGGAACCTGGAGGCCCACTCCTACTTTTACAGAAGAGAATACTGAGGCCCAGAGAGGGGATATGACTTGCTTGAGATCACTGAACAAGCCAGTGGCAAAATCTGGACTAGGGTCCCAGTCCCCTTGTGCCTGGATTATAAAAAAGAAATGGCAGTCTCTTCATGCAACTTTTCTCATAGGTCAGGTGGGATGTTTAACACCTGTACTGGTTTTCTATTGTTGCATCACAAAGTAGCACAAATATGGTGGCTTCCAAGAGCACCCATTTATTACCTCAGAGTTCCATAGGCAAGAGGTCCAGCACAGAGGGCTGGGTATGCCATAATAAAACCACGGTGTTGGCCAGGCTGTGTTCTCGTGTAGATGCTCTGAGGAAAAGTACACTTTCAAGCTCAGTCTTATTGGTAGAATTCAGTTCTTGGGGTTATGGGTCTGAGGACTGCGTTTACTGACTGGCTGCCACTAGAAGACTACTCTCAGCTTCTGAAGGCCATCGCAATTTTTGTAATGTGATCCCCTCAATCTTCAAGCCAGAAAATGTATTTTGAGTCCTTTCCATGCTTCCAGCCTCTGACTTTCCCCTCTGCAACCAGCCAAGAAAACTCCCTGCTTTTAAAGGGCCCACGTGATTAGGTCAACCCCACTCAATAATTTTTCTATTTGAAGGTCGACTGATTAGGGATCTTAACTGCACCTGCAAAAGCCCTGCATAACAGGCCCAAGATGAAGGGTTGATTGAGAGGAGGGAGTATGTGTATTCTGGGGTCTGGTAACCTTGGGAGGCATTTTAGAATTCTGCCTTCCGCAGCACCATGCTGCCCCCGGGGACAGGCCACTCATGCGAGGAGCGTGACAGCTAATTTCACTGAACTGGCAAGTGTGGTGGGGGTTGGGGACGCTGCACAAAAACACAGAAGGCAAGCTCATCACCTCAAGTCAGAAAATAGCACTTAAGAGTTAGAGCAAGCGCCCCTGGGCCAGTACAGCCATCTGAGCAGAACAGCCCACACTATGTCTGCATGCATCTGTTTTGTTCAGTGGGCTCTCCCTACAACTGACAACATTGTCTGTGACCCACAAGTGTGACCAAAAGATTCAGTGTGGCCCCTAGCTCTTCCTTGGTAGTTCCTTCAATTGCCATCCCTGGATCTGAGACATCCTACCATTAGCTGGCCTGGCCCATTCCACTCTTCCCCTGCAACTAACCCATGGACCTCAAAAGAAGCTGCACCACCCTTCACCGTCCTTGGGCCAGCCTGGGTGCAGCCTGGAGAAGCCATCTGTGCAGCGATCTGTGCACTGGGCTGGGTGATCAGACTGCAGAACTGTGGGACCCAACACGTCTTGGGTCACTGGCCTGGGCATGTGCCCAGGCAAACACCTTTATGTCAGCAGGTTTGTCCATAAGCCGTGAGGTCAGCCTTCGATAAGTGGTCAGCACCTAGTTTGTTCAATCTATTCCTTAACAGAGAGCTGGGATGAGCTAAAGGGGAAAATCTGTTCAGATAGAAAAATCCAGAGGGAAACAAGGTAGAAAGGAGAACACACTACTATTCTAATCCTGGCCTCTGACCTCTCTCCTTTCCACAAGGAACACTCGGTCTTCGGAGCACCCCGCGCTTCCCGCCACTCCGGAAGTTCAGACCCCCGATGGGCCCAGCCAGCAGAAGCCCCCCAATCCAGGTGAAGTGACAACTGCCACATTGCCTTGTGCTCCAGGAGGGGCCCAACTCAATCTCCCAGGCTCCAGCAGGTCGGCTCAGCTCCGAGCAGTTTGTTTTTTGAAAGTCTCATAAATTTCCAAGAAACTTCTCCAGACAACTGTCACGAGACTGCACCTGCCAAACAAACACAAACAGAGCTCTCCTCCACCAGATTAGTTACTTAATTAAGAAGAGAAAGAGACAAGGCACATAATGTGGAGATAATTACCCATCTTGCCAAGTCTCCAAGTGTAGCGTGGCACACGCCGGCAAATTGCAGCACTGCCGCTAATGCATATTCATCCAAAGTTGTAACTGCTGTGAACATTTTCTACACAGACAGCAATATGTTCCACCAACAATCTGAGCTCCTTCTCAAATTCCAGCGTCTCCCACACCCCTACCCTGCCTTCCCAGGCTCTCTCCCTCTCTGTGAAGGAATTTGCTAAACAAAGCAAATAGCAAACAAGTTACAAGTGAATGTGACCGAAATGCACTGCTGATGACACTGTTGGCAACAATTAATCCTGGACCCCAAATCGAGGTGTTTGGGTTTATTCCCTAACCCATTGACTCATGCAATTTGATCTCAATTAAATTACAAGGTTTTGTAGAATGTTACTGTTTGAGACCCAGTGCCAGCCGAGTGCTCTAGGGGTGTGATTACAACGAAGCCACAGCCCAAGAGGCCCACAGTCCGTGGAGAGAGGTGCTCTCTGCTGTGAGGGAGGCAGGGTGGGTATTATTTTAATCTTCTTTGACAGATGAAGAGATAAGGCCAGAGATGTTAAGCCAACTATAATGAAATAAGCGATGTGGGCCCCGAACCTGTATCATCTGACTCCAGATACAATGCACAAGACAGGCAAGGGGAAATTCTGCCTCGGAAACAAAGGAGGACAGAATAAAAAGCAGAACTGGGGGAGGCACAGGTGACGTGGGGTCTGCTCCCAGCTCTGATGCTCTACTACCTCAGGCAAATGGCTGAACTTCGAAGGTTACCAGTTTTCTCATAAATAACATGCAGATAGTGAGATCTAAGAAACAGAAATGCTGATAAGATTTTTTAAAAGTCAGAGTCCCCAAACCGCTGCCTAGGTTAGTGTGCCTGGCTCTTGGGAGATGGCTAAGGAACAGTTATACCCTCCCTTTGGCTAAAACGGAAGGACAAACTGAGAGAAATGAACAGAACAGGAGTAGGAGACAGGCAGGAAAATTGGTGAGACGGAGCCTCATGCAGGAGGGGCGGTCTGAGTAGGTCTTAATAGAGAGAAGATCTTAGCAGATAGAAATGGAAGCAAGGACATTTCAGGTGCAGATAAAAACATGAGGACCAGATATATTCAGGAGAGCATCAGCGATGGGGTGGCCAGACCTGGGGTAGAGTGAAGAGGTAGGTGGAAGGTTGGTTGGAGCCAGGAGGTATGGGACCTTGAATGCCAGGGTAAGGAGAACAAGAAAGAGCATTTGGAATACAATTTGAGCCTTGGAGCCAAGGTTAGTAATTTGGCAGTCTGGCCTTTGAAGGAAAAAGACCATGGGAATCTCACCTCTCCAGAGAAGCAGGAATATGGCTTCGTTATTTCCAGAACATGCTCCTGTGGTTGGGAAATTGATCATATTGTCAACTTGGTTTAAAAACATACTTATGCCATCCTTATCTGATGCCCTTCCCTTTCTATTCAGCTTTCTTTGCCCTAGGCCAGCTGGCAGAGCCAATGAGAGACCACACCCAGCTTCTAAGAGAGATGGATAACCTAACTCACTTCAAAGAAGCTCAGAATTAATTGTCTTTCTCATTTTAGGTTAGTACCCAGGTACCTCAAAGGACTTTAAGGGGAAGACTATCGTTGTCCTCCCTGATGTAATCTTAAAAGTTCAGGGCATATCACCTGCCATCCCTGCATCTCCTAACCTCTCTAAGCCAAGGGTAACCAATAGGTTCCAACCAGGATACTAGGTCCGGTTGATGGCAGCTACTTTGGGCTCTGGGCGGTGAAACGCCGGAGACACTTCTGGTTCACAGGGGAAGTGCGTCACAATTGCTTAGCAATGCCTGTCAGGGGCATGGTGTAGATTCATAGCTATTTTCCCTCCTCGGTCATTGTCCCCAGGTCCATGGCTGGTTTGAGCCTTCAGTGAGTGAGTCTCAGGTTAGTTTTCCAAATCCCTAAAGCAGTAGAGGTCAAAAGGAACAATAGTAGGAACCGCATAGGGAATGCATACAGTGTGAGAATGCTGGGGGAGTGGCACCACTTTCTAATTGCCCTTCCATGGCTAAGCGTGAGGAACGGCCGGCTGCCGTGGTTCTCAGCCTTCACTGTGCGTCAGGATAACCTGGGGTCTTTTAAATGACTTGGTTTCCCCTCAGAGATCTCATTCAGTTGATCGGGGGTGGGCTCATCCTTCCACATCGCTTAAAGTTCCCTGGACTGTTCTGATGTGCAGCCGAGGCACCCACTTTTGTGCTAACTGGAAGCCCAGCTGAGGATGCAGTGTGGAGCCCATGATTTAGGCCCCCCTGTGAGGTTCCTGTCTCCCCGAAGGCCAGCTGAAGCCTCTAGTCCTTGCCCTGGAGGCGCAGGAAGCTCGGATGTGTGAGAGGGGAGTGCATTCTGCTGGCGTCGTCAGGGAGGGCCCCGCAGAGGCAGGATCTGAGCTGGGCCTGGAGGACAGACAGAATTTAGCCAGACAGAGTAACTTTCACAAATCAAGGTAAGGTAGGCATCACAAGAACCGGGCAGCGGCGGGCGGCTGGCTGGAGCAGAACACCCTGAGGGGAAGGGTGGGAGAGGGGACCAGAGAGGGTCTAGGCCTGGGCCCAAGTGGGTCAAAAAGACCTTGCTAAGAACTGAGGTTGTGAACAGGGGGCAGGTCCTGCCAGGTGTGCGCTCTCTCCAGATTTACCTGCCGACCAAGTCCTCCTTCTGGGAGCCCCATATCTAGCCAGCTGCTGGCTTCTCCTGTCGAGTTCAAATTACTTATTCAAAACCAAATTTTTCTTCTCACCACAACTTCTTTCAATAAAGTTTAATTCCAAAATTAGCATCATGGGCAGACCTTCAATGACCTGCCCTTGAGAGTTCATTAGGACCTCTCTCCTGCCAGAGGGAACAGTGGGCTCCCTCCGCCAGCATCTCTCTCTGCCCCAGGCCTAAGGCCCCTCCCCTCCGGTGTGTGCTCCCAGGCTGCCAAGAGCCTGTTGTTTCAACTTGGCACCTGCCCATGTTGCTTCTCTTGTTCCTTCCTGTCTCCCACCTGTTCACAGGGACTTCTAAATTAGTCATCTGTTGTCAAGGCAATGCTCTGCTTCCTCCAAGGTGAGAGGCCTGAGGGATTCAATTGCTGGAGGAGGGAAAGTGATTTCTGGGGCTGGCTTGGTGCACGTGTGTACAATAATCAATACTGGGATGGTAAAAGCTAGAGTGATCTCAAAAGGCGTGGTGCTCCCACTCCCACACTGGCATCACCAAGGAGGTTTGTTAAAATGCAGATTCCTGGCCCATCCTGACTCCCTGCATCAGCATGTCTAAGGATAGGCCTGAGGAATGCTCGTGGTGCTAAGAGACTCGAGGACCAGTCAGAAGAGTGTCTGGAGGTCAGGGGAAAAAAAAAACATCTCAGGCTTCAACGGCATGTAGAATATAGTTCTGGAAGAGTGTGGCATTTCCTCTAACTTAATCAAGACATAGTTATGTCTTCACTACTTGCCCTCTGTAGGGATGTGTGTGTGTCCCAGAGCTGGAGAACAAGGATTAAGTAATACAGAAAACCAGAATTGTGCTTTCAAATGTTTTCTGTGGGCCCCATCAGCAACTTCCTATCCCCTGGTAAGTCGCTTTGAGCTCTCTTGGTGAAAAGGGCATTTCAAAGTTCTTAAAGACAAATCAGCACTTAATTACATTTCCATTCCTGATGGAACCAGAGCTAAAAGAATGGCAGTGGTCTGCATCGCTTTGTGCTGAAATCAGACACACCGTTTTGCCTGTTCCCTGGAAGTCCATAGAACCTATTCCCCAAGGTCGGTGGGCCAAGGGCTCGCTTTCTCTTTGTGAAGCTGGCAATCGTTGACACTTGGCCCTGTAATGTATGTGAGACTGCTTTGAAAACTGGAGTTCTGTTCAGATATGGGAGGTGGTAATGACAGGTATTCGTTCTCTCCACCGATACTGCTGAAGGCCCTGCTCCGAGCCAGCAGCTTTGCCAAACTTCATCTTGTAAGGGGGACCCTGAATTCTCAGCCTGTTTCACGGATGAGGAGACAAATGTAAGTGGCTCACCCAAAGTCCCATCATCAGTGAGAGGCAGGGCTCTGTGTGCTTCTGAAAGAAGTCCTCATTTCACTACTCATCTCCACCTGTTCAGTCTGTCTTTCTTTAACCAAAGCCAGGATTCTGTACATAATTAGTGCCATCATGCCTGACCCTCATGGCATCCAAAGGGGCAGTGACATTTTCAAACCAATTCATTTTAATTTCTTCCGATTACAAATGCTGGTACATAAGCTACAGAGACTGTTGGGAGGAAGAAGGCAACGGTGTTAAAAGCGGCGAACTCAGAAAGGTCAGGCAGAGATGCCGCTGTTACAGGAACTATTGGCCCCTCTCCTTCCTCCAACACATGATCACTGGACATCCGCTTGGCGAGGGCTTCAGGGGACACAAAGGACAAATGAAAACGTGGCCTGCCACTGGGGAACACGTATTCTGACGGCTTCGTTTTGTGCAGAATCCAGCCAAGTCGTTCCTTTACAAGGCAGTTAGAGGAGAAGGGATTGTGGGTTTAAAAGATGGGGTACTGGGGAGAGGACGATGGAGGGTCATCCCAAAATGGTGCCCCCCCACCCCAGGTAGACACAGCTCTAGGACAGACAGGTCTCTTCTTCTTCTTCTTTTTTTTTTTTTTTTTAGAGAGCTTATTCATTTATTTTTAGAGTAGGTAAGGGAGGGAGAATGGGAGGGAGAGAAACATTGGTATGAGAAACATCAACTGGTTGCTTCTTGTAAGTGGCCCAACTGGGGACCTGAACCCATAACCCAGGCATGTGCTCTGACTGGGAATGGAACATTTGACTTGTTTTTTGGAAAGATGCCCAACCCACTGAGCCACACCATTCAGGGCAACAGTCCTCTTCTTTACACACTGACCAGCTGTTCTCTGAACCCCTTTCCTACCAGAGGTGGAGCACTGTGGAGGCAGAAGCCTTTCCAAGGCACGCCCAATCTGGTGGGCCCAGATTTGCACTGCCGTGAGAATCGTCATTACGAGCTCGGAGGGTTTGGAATGACTTGCCCATGGTCACACACTGATAAAGAGTAGAGCTAGATCTGAACTCAGTTCTGACTGATTCTGGGGCTCTTCTACCTGAACACTTTGAGCTGGTGGGCTTCAAGACAAGGTGATCATGAACGTATGTTCATGATGGAGTCTTTCCCATAAGTCAGCTGGCCAACTGCTCAGCTCGCTGCCTGCTGAGCAGCCCGGCACCGAGGGACAGGCCAGAGTCGCACAAGGTGACTGTGCCGTTCACTCAGCTTTTATGGAATGCAGTTCACTCAAAGTAGGACATCCACACACATTAATATCCTGCTCGCACCCTAACAATCTAAGAGAAATATAATATACACACACAATAGTCAATGGGGAATAATGAGTCCGAGGCTCACTGCCCAGAGTCTCAGTCAGCAGGTCCGGGAGATAGCACGGTGGGCAAGGGAGTCATCAGTGTCTTGCAAGGAAGGACCTGTGGAGATAGGTGGGCAGCAGGGCAGACAAAGTCCTCAGACCAGCAGGGCAGAGCCTCTGGCAGCCAGTGCCAAGGGAGACCAGCGCGGCGTGGAGCAGCACTCCTGTGTGTGGAGGTTGGCTGCCTCTGCAGTGGCTTGGGGCCTCAGTTATACCTTGAAAGTGGTGTACTCCACTGGGTGCCTTGATAAGTGTCTTGGCACTTCTAATGGCACGTAGGGAATTTGCCCAGGACCCTATCTATGGATGGTCCCACTCTGCAGACATGGCTGTTCTGATCACGTGTGCACATATCTTAGGTGTGTCTCCTTGCCAGATGTGTCTGCCCTGACTTAGGTAGTTTCCCTCTTGAACCAAAGTGTCACGGCTGACTGGCAGCCATCTTGGTTGACATGAGGGACTCCACTTTCTTTCATATACTGTATGCTATCTTGATCGGGCCAATGCCATTTTATAGGTCCTGCTCTCCAAGGTGGCCCCTAAACCAGTAGTATCAGCATCACTGGAAATGTGAATTCTCCAGCCCCACCCAGGCCTGCTGGGTCAGAACGCCCTCCAGGGGTTCTGATGCGGGCCCAAGTTTGAGAATACCTGCGCTGAGGAGATAGAACACGATGCTCCCGGAGATAGAACACGATGCTCCCTCAACCTCTTCACTGTCCCTACCTGCCCCTAGCTCAGATGAAATTCTCAAGTTTTCAACGCCTCATACAGAGAAGTACCAGGCAAAGCAAACAAAGGAGTAATTAGAATCAGGGAAGAAGTTAGCACCAACAGGTTGATAGTTATTTTGAGTGAATTTTCTAAAAAACAACAACATAAGGTGAGTCATCTCTTCACAAATTCTCTCTGCACCCCCCTCAATTCCCAGTCCTGAGAATGGCCACAGTCTGTGAGCTTCAGCTGCATTTCTCCAACCTATGAAGCCTGGCATCAGGAAAGGAGGAGTGGTGGGGTGTCAACAGTTGCCAAGCCGAGATCTAGAAAAGGAGAAAAAGAAGGCTGACCGCTTTTCCAAGTGAGGCTGGGCCATGAAGCTCCCAAGGCCCTATGAGCTTATCTGTGGCGGGAACAAGAAGGCCGGGCGGGCCTGGGAGAGGGAGCCAGGGACCTAGGACACACAATTTGAGACAGTTGCCTGCCCCTGAGAGTGTGCGCCCCCAAAGGCTTGCGCTGTAGGTACCTCACTCATCTCACCCTGGCCCCAGCCCTGCATGGAAGTCAACCCGCACCGTGATGGTCAAATTTTGGTTTCCTCCAAAGAGTCACCTGAGTCAGGGCCATTATTGCATTCTTTGACTGGAAAGAGACACCTGCAGAACAGATATAACAGGTGGAAGCCCAGGAACCCCTGCTGAACACCTGTTTGCTCATGGTTCCCACCATGGAGAATGCCAGGAGGCGGGATCCGTTCTACCAGTGCAGCGCCTGCAGCCCCTGCCTGGATCCTCCCAGCTGCCAGGAGGCGGCGGCTGCCAGTGCCAGCTGCTAGGCCAGCCTCCGTGCTCTGGGAAGTTGCGCAGGATCGGAAGGCAGACAGCAGGTGGGCGCCCCACTGGGGAATGCCGTGAAACTCACAGCTGTAAACCAGTTTATTATTGTTGTTAACTTGGGAAATAAACATCTCGAGCACGCATAAAACATTGTGTTTTCTGCCTCTATGTCACAGAGTCCAGGTTTTTTCCAACACAGTGGCATCTTGGACCAGGGTGACCCAAAGTGACAAGGGTATGGCCTGGTAGCCAGGGCCCCAGGCAGCCCCTACTCCATCAGTCCCAGCCCCTCTCTCTCATTCAGGAGAGGGAGGCACAGCAAGGAGGAAGGACTGTGTGGCAGAAAACACACACAGACCTAGAGATGCATAAAGAAACGTTATCATTTCCTCTCTGTTCCCTTGCGGTGTGTGTGACATGTGCTTGCCTGAGTGTGTGTGTACATGCACGTGTGTGTGCTTGTGTGCTTGTGTGCCCTCCTGCCTTTGCATTATGAGCACCGAA
This sequence comes from Mormoops blainvillei, assembly GCA_004026545.1. Classification (NCBI taxonomy): domain Eukaryota; kingdom Metazoa; phylum Chordata; class Mammalia; order Chiroptera; family Mormoopidae; genus Mormoops; species Mormoops blainvillei. The sequence goes on from PVJD01013457.1 coordinate 33,309, forward strand.
CAGGAAATTATGCTGACAGGCAAGTTGCTACCATCTCTCAACCATGATAGAGATTACATGTAGGTCCCCGTGGTGCTGACATTTTATGAAGATGTGACAACAAGGTCTCTTTGGCCAGGTGTACCCTGGGCAAAGACAAGTGAAGACAAATCCTTTAGGAACCTTGGGCTCTTTATTGGCCATGGGTCATGTTTTGCTCAGGCCAATGCTAGTTGCTGTTTAAAGAACCTTGAAATCACCAGGGGCTTGACACAGAATGTTTATTTCTTTCTCGATGAGGGTGGAGCATTTCAGGTTGATGGGCAACTCTGCTCCACGTGGCGATTCTGGCGTCCAGGCTCCACCCATCCTGTGACTCTGCCCTCCTCTAGGGTCCCTGAGTCTGCTGTATCCCCCGGCAGATGTGACAGGCTCACTGCCCATTGCCAGGCACCAGTCACACAGCCCCACGGCATTGCAGGGGAGCCTAAGGGATGCAGTGCCTGACTGGATGGCAGCCTTGCTTATGGGCTGGGCGTATGAATTTCTGGCAGACAGCTGGTCATTTCTGCTCTGGGTCATGGGGCTCAGCCTGCTAGAGGGCTGAACGAAGTAGCCAAAGTTGCGGGCCCCCATCTCACATG
>PVJD01013458.1:0-33886 GCA_004026545.1 Mormoops blainvillei
CTCACCCTGCTGCAGCAGGTCAAGAGGAGAGGGGGCCTGTGCCGGGTGCCCCCTGGATGCCAGTGTCTGCCCAGCCCTGCTCTCCAGCGCCTTCCGCCTCTGCTTTTGGGCCTTACCCCCACTGCAGGCCCCGCCAGCTGATGTCCGCACCCCATCATGCCCCTCCTTCAAGCCACTCCTGCCCCTCCGGCCCTCTTTCAGTCTTCAGCTGCCATACTTCCCCCGGCGGCGCAGCTGATCGACACCGCCGAGGTAGCTTCAGGGTGGGGGCTGGTCACCGAAAGCCCAATCATAGGATCAGGGGGTGGGAACCTTCAGCCCCACCCCCGAACTCCAGGGAGGGGAAGAGGGCTGGAGACTGAGTTATAAAAATCCAAACGAATTTTGGTAAGCTTCCAGTTGTAAACAAACGGCGGTGCCAGGAGGGCGGAGCGCCAGAGAAGGCATGGCAGCCCCGGGCTCGTCCCCAGACCCTCCCGATGCGTCTGTTCCCCGGGCTCTTCCTGAGTTGTGTTCCTTATAATCAACTGGTAGATGTAAGTACAGTGTTTTCCAAGTGGGTGAGTTGTCTAGGGAATTATCAGACCTGAGAAGGAGGTCGTGGGAACGCCCAAATTTATGGCAGTTTGGATCCTAGGACGTTCGACCAATCTCTGAAGCTGGGGGGCGGTCTTGTGGGGCTGAGCCCTTCACCTGGGGGCTCTGCACCAACCCCAGGGGTTAGTGTCCAGATGGGATCGAACTGTAGGGCACCAAGCTGGTGTATGGGAAGTTGAGAATTGGAAACGACACCACATTTTTGGTGTCAGGAAGAGAAAGGACGTCAGACAGCCCTAGCTAGCTAACATACGTGGAAATGGGTTTGAGGAAATTTGGGGCCTTCCAGCGTGCTGTGGGCCACCCCGCTCTGCTTCCTGCCCCTCACATTTTCACCTTCCTGGTTCTTCCTAGGAGGGTCCAGGGCCATCAGCACTGAGTGACGCAGCATCATGGCCTGTGAGGGGAGAGCTGGGGACCCCAAGGCTCCATTTGGGAAATCTGTCGACTGGACGGGACTGGCAGCCCTGCCGCACGGCAGCCCACGGGCCGCCCTGTCTTTCGCTGGTGATGAGATTCTGATGCTGACTCCACTAAATGTGTCTCACGCCGCATGTGGAAAGTGGCTTTTTATGTTGCTCATTTAGAAAAGGAGGAAGCCTTCCTCGGAACACAGGTTGCAATTCTGAAGTCACAGCCAAGGAAACACGGCCAATATCTCAAGTTTGCCAGGAAGCCGGAGCTCAGCTATTAATTTGCAGTCTCGGATGGCAAGGCCCTCGGTATCCCTGCTCCTCCATCTTCCGCAAGAGCGCACATTCCCACTCAAGTGGGATCCATTTTTCATCCTAATAATTCTTGACTCTGTCAAAATAATAATATAAACACCCCCCACTTCTCAGCATGAGTTCTGGCCAAGAAAAGCCAAGAAATTTCTGCTCTTAAATTATTCCCCTGAGCTAAATAGGCCAGCATTCATCAAGAGGTACACAGACTTTGTTTCCTTAAAACAACTGGTTTGCCTTCCTCGTGTTCATTGAGAGAGAGAGAGAGAGATTGTCTGCCGGAGAAGAAAGCACTCGAGAGAACGAAGGACGGAGGAGAAAAAAGGAAGGAAGGAGGAAAGGAAGGGAGAACAGGAGGGAGGGAGGGAAGGAGGGGGGAAGGTGAGTGAGTGCTCCATTATGACTGAGAGCAAGGACAGGGACATTCCGACATCAAACAGGCCTGGACAGGACCACGGCGGTGGTGGTGGCAGTGGCAGTGGCAGCGGCGGCGGCAGCGGCGGGGGGCAAGGAGCCAGAGACCCCTGAAATCTGCCATGTGTCCTTTGGCCTCTAAGAGTCTTAGTTTCCTCATGTATAAAATGTGAATTGTCAAAACTACCTCACAGGATTGTTAAAGGGCTTAACACAGGGGAAAAAAGAAAAAACAAGCAATCCATGAACAAATGGATAAAAGATTTGAACAGACACTGTGCCAAAGTAAGCACACGGATGACCAAGAATCGCATGAAAAGATGCCCAGACATGAGGGATATGCAAACTCAAACCACAAGAAGACTCCGTTATGGGGAGAGAGGCAGGGAGAGGCTGCCAGCACCAAAGGCTTGGTCCAGCCACTTCGGAAGACATCTTGGCGGCCTCTTAGGAAGTTCAAGCCAGGCTCCCTCGGCTCTACTGAGTCTGGGCTGCGTTCTCTGCTGTGGGCCCGTCGCGTGCTCTGCAGGGTGTCTAGCAGCACTGCCCTCCCAGCCCCTCTGGTGTGACAAAGGTGATCCAGCCTCGATGACTGAGGGGCCAGGTCACCCTCATTGACAACCACTAGTCAGAGGCATTTAACATGGGCCCCAGCCATCCCGTTCCCGGGCACCTACCCAAGAGAAATGAAAACAGCCCACACAAAGACCTGCACTCTGATTTCCATGGCAGCTCTAGTGTCATTGTCCCAAGCCAGAGACAACCCAAATGCCCTTCAGCTGAGGGAGGGATAAACGCACTGCGATACGCCCGTAAAGTTGCAAACGTATAATGCTGAGTGAAAGAGGCCGGGGAGGCAAAAGGCGGCACGCTCTGTGATTCCATTTACATGACAGTCTGGAAAAGGCAACACTCGTTCGTTTGGAGAACACGTCCATCTGTGGTCACTGGGGTGGGGGAAGGGGCGGGGCCGAGTCCAAAGGGGCGCCAGGGAATTTTTTAGCACAATGGAAATGGTCTGTATCTTGACGGTGGCCGCTACACATGGTAGGAGGGCGTAAAACATTATAGAAATGTACGAGATAAACTGTACGCGAAGTGGAGTGAGTTTTACTGTCTGTAAATTATGCCTCAACAAATGTGATCTCCAAAGGAAAGAGAGAGAGAAGGAAGACCAGGGGAGTGGGAAGATTGCAAGTCACATCACCGAGTGCCCAAGTGACAAACACTCAACAAACCGAAGCTCTCTAAATCATCAGTGTTTTAGAGACAGAGAGACAAAATGACCGGGACAGTTGGACAAGCACAGTGACTTGGCAAGACCCAGCATTAGGATCCTGTTTAGGGCGGAGAGCTGGGGGACTCCGCTGAAATTACTTGGAGCTTCCCCCGCCCTTCCTGACATCGTACGTGAAGAAGGCACAGATCTGGAAGGTGACTGTCAGAGTCTGGGGCCTGAGCCCCCCTCCCCTGCGTATTCAGACGGGAAAACATGGTGCTTGCCCAGAACAAACAATGTTAAGAGCCCAAGACCAAAGGCCCAGCAGATGCTGAATCTGGAATCTCTGGTTTCTTCCTGCCATGTCCTGGCTTGGATTTCGACTCTCCAGGGAGGGGTGGGGGCTGGTGTTTACCTGCCTGCATCTCCCTCCCCATAGGTGAGGCCCCTGAGGACAGGACACACAAGGTATGCTGGAGACGAAGCTCAAGGAATGCGCCCTTCTCCCCCCACCTGATGAATGAAGACATAAACGCACGAGTACGTTCATCAGCGAATGGGACCGGCTTCAGCTCTGCCGCTGAAGGTCTCCGGTTTGCCCGGTTAGAAACCCCCGGGGAACCCAGGCAAGCTGATGGCCGGCACCGTGGAGGCAAAGCCCAAATGGCTCCCCGCTGTTGATCATCAGCTTGGGTGTCGTGTAGTTAGAGCCATTATGGGCTTCACAGCCCAGCCACCCGCCACCATTCGCTGTCACATTCCCCTCCTAGGTCCCCAGGGCCTCCCGGAGGGTTCTGAGCCTGAGAAGGCAGCTATAAGCACGGTTTCCCTTCCAGCCTTGCAACTTGCAAAGACTCCCTTGTTCTCATTTCACAGGGGGGAAAAAAAAGTTTCCCTGACTCTAACTGGAGCCTTACTGCGGTGCAGAGAGAGGGTGCAAATCACCTTGTTTCCAATGCTGAGTTTTCCGCCCATTGAAAGACCAAACGACGCTGTCAGCTAATGGAAGTTTTTTGATGATGGATTGTTATGTGAATTTTGGCACACCGTTCTGAAGTTCAAATCACTGAGGTGTCGCTACGACAAAACCCCTTCCCTTCCCATCCACTTATTTTATGGGCCAGTATATATTTTTAAGCTTACATTGAAAAATAGGAGAAAAATTGATGCTGAATTGTGGCTCATTGTGGCAAGAGTGACACTCAACCATGGCTGCGTGAACTGACTGCAGGAAAAAAGATGGTTCCATCCATCTCGGGAGATGCAATTCTAACAAATTTTATTTTTATGCTTAATAATTACTTATAAAAATGTGTAATGCATTGGGTTTTTTTTTTGATAGATTGGATACTCACGATTGTACTCTTAGCTCAAACCAGACAGTTTTTGTTTTAATTCCAGAGCTTTATGGTCACAGGTAATTAAAAAAAAATGTAATTTTAACTTATACTTTTTTGTGGAGAGAATTATGATAGGGAGATTAATAAAATACTTTCAAGCATAAAATATATTGCATGAGGATACAATTCTGTGGGGGAAATGGAATGGAAATACAAGTTCAAGGAGAGACTCACAAGTTACCAAGTTTCTGACTATTAAAAAAGAGCTCGTTCATGGACCTTCCAAATGAACGATGATGGAGAGCGAATTACGGTGGCATTTAGGTTTTGTTGGCTACCTTTCAAAAGGGTGACATGTATAATAATAGTCATGACAAAAAAGATTTTCATCCCCTCAGACTCTTACCTCAAGACCATTACCTCTTTTTTTGCACAAAATACCAACAGATCTTAGTTACGTGGCTCCTTAGCCTGTAGCTACTAGGACAAAGTAAAATAAAATGGGGACAGCAAGGTGGATGGGACGCCTGCCTGCGGCAGGGCTACCGACAGATGGGAACCATAGCTACCCTGGCAGGAGGGAGGAGACGGGAAAGTTCAAAATCAGAACTGGAGAGTCAGGAGCCTGGCTCTCTCAAATCCTCCAGATTACCCTGAATTATCCCGTGGACCCTAAATATAATCACAAGTGTCCTCAAACGTAGGAACCAGAGAGAGATCTGACACAGGCAGAAGAAGCAGAGCCCGATGAGCTGAGGACTACCAGCCACTGGTCGCTGGCAGGGGCAGGGAACTGAGTGTCCCCAAAAGCCTCCAGAGGGAGCAGCATCCTCACCGACACCTTGATGTTGGCCCATGGACACCGATTCCTGACCTCTGGCCTCTGGAGCGGTGAGAGAGGGCATTCCAGTTGTTAGTTCCCTTTCATACTGTGATTACCCTGTTCTGTTAAATGCAGCAATTTTTAGCTGTTCTTTCAATGGCCACACAAAAGTATGTGCTTGGATTTGGTATGTAAATAACATCTTTGTAGTGAAAACAATCACTATCATAACCCTAGTACAATGTATCACTCGAACGGGAACCCTGCTTTTACTGCGTTACACGGAACTTTATCATTTCGCCCTCGTGTTAGGCTTTGGCGAAGCTTCCCAAAATGTCTTTACAATTTAGAAACCTTTATTAGGGGCCGGATAGGTCAATTTTGCCATTTGAATCAAACCAGAACACAGAAGTCATCTCTTGAATTTTGAAACACTAGAAAATTAAACGGAGAAACAGCTCTTCATACCTTTAATGCATTCTCTTTGCCTGGTGACAAAATCATGCCTTAGCAATTGCTGTAACAGAGATGCATTTATTTAATTTAAATGCTTAACAGCATTTTCCTGTTTGAAATCAATGGGACCACATGACGGATTCCTTTCTACGAGGTCCTATGATTACTTTTCTGCCTTGATGTGAAACACACGTCCTAGTTGTTAATAACCTGGCGCCATGGGAGAGAAATCACTCCTCACTAAGTGAAATTGCCCTGAAGCTTTTACGATAAGAAATCCTTCTCTCTCATGTCATAGGGTCGGCTGGATTTCCCAGAACACAATTCAGTATTCAGTAAAAGTATTTTGTTTCGTGACAAATCATGAAACATGGAGGCTCTTCAACCATTAAACTGTATCTCTCACACTCCCGATAATTTCTGTAATTTTGATGTGGTTCATGGAGCCTCCTTTTAAAAGGAAGTCGACCCTTTCCTTTGATTTGCCACGCTAAATGCGAGTGATAGACTCCGGCTCTAGTTTACGTGGAAAAGCTAGTAAGTGCTTATGGGTGAGCCGCTGAGATGGACCATCACGGAGCTCTGTGCAAATTAGTCTTTTCCTACCTAAAATAATCACCGTGCTCGAGATTTTAACGTACATTTGGAAAAGGAGCTCAGATCGGGAGGTGTGTGTTTCTTTTTTGTAACTGTTGTAACTGGTGCCACATCTCGGCCGCCCAGCAGGCTCAGACTTGCCGGTCTTCGCTCTCGGGTTGGCTCACTGACCTCCTGCATGTTAAGTTTGTTCCAGGAAAGCTGTGATGCTCCAATGGTGATATGTTTCTAAAAATTCCCGGATCGTGTTTAATTCTCAAACCTGTGATACCTGGCAAGTGACACATACAATTTCTACTTCTCGGTGAATTCGCTTTTGTTGATAAATAGCTATCCCACATGGCTTCTGCCATTCGGATGGAGCCAGGGCGCGCAGCAGGAACCGACTCCGTGGACTAATTCCGCAGCAGCTGAGCAACTGACTCCAGAGACCACGGATGACAGAAGAAACGAAGATCAGAGTCCTCGGCAGCCACCACGGCCTGTCGGCCCACTGGGTACATAGCCCGCAAGTTGCCCTTTGCATCTGTCAGCAGGGTCCAGGAAACCGTTGGTCCCCGAGGCTCGCGTTGTAGCTTGGGGAGGCTGTGAGCACCACCCTCGCCCTGTGGATCAATGAGGCCCGTGCCTCGGGCAGCGAGGTCCAGCAGGCAGGCCTGGGGCACACACTAGGTGAGGACGGGCGCCGCTCTCCAGCTCGAACCAGAGCCCCTTGGCATCTCCATCGTTAGGCTCCGTGGCCCCACGCGCTGGGCTCTGCCTTCCCTTCCCCCGTGGGTCCCACTTCCCTGGCAAGCCCGTCCGTCCTGCCACCCCACTCACCTCCTCCTGCTCGCGCCCACTCCCTGGCCCTGCCGGAAGCAAATGCCTGCCTCGGACCCTCGTGAGCAAGGGCGAGCCCTCTGTTATTAGTCAGCGTGGGCTGCGTGACAAAGCACCGTGACTGGGAGGTTTAAACAGCAGAAGTTTGTTTTGTCTCAGTTCTGGATCAAGGTGTCAGCAGGGTTGGCTTTTCTTCTGGAGGCTTCTCTCCTTGGCTTATCGATGGCTGTCTTCTCCCTGTGTCCTCACGTGGTCATCCCTCTGCCTGTCTGTGTCCGCATCTCTCCTTTTTATAAGGATTCCGGTCACATTGAATGAATTAGAGCCCATGCAATGACCTCGTTTACCCTTAACTGCCTCTTTAAAGACTCTATTTTCAACTACACATTCTGAGGTGCTGGGGGTTAGGACTTCAATATATGAGTTGAGAGGGAGGTCAGAATCCGCCCACCTCTTGAGGTGGGCAGAGCCCCCAGAGCCTCTGCTGCTGTTCCAGCCCTGACAAATGCAACCTCTTTGATCTTCCCCATTTTTCTCCCTGTTTCACCCGTTTGGGCCTTCTGTGTGTGTGTTTGGGGGCGCACGGACAGGGAAAGGCCACGTAGGATACGGAGATGACAGCCACCTACGAGCCAAGGAGAGAGGCTTCAGGAGAAAGCCACCCGGCTGATGCTTCGATCTTGGACTTCCAGCCTCCAGATTGTGAGGAAATAAATTTGTGTTGTGTAAGCCGTGCTGTGTGGGGTGCTTGGTTACGCAGTCTGAGCAGACTGATACATAGCCCGAATCGGAAACAGCCCAAAGGCCCCCCAAGAGTAGGGTGGATGGAATGGGTGGTTCCTGAATGGCTTTCTGCTCGTACAGGGAGTATCATGTACAAGTCAAAGAAAGAGTGAGCTATTGCGACGTGTGAGGTCCTGGGTAAATCTAAAAATGCCGTGAGTGAAAGAAACCAAAAACACCGCAGGCTTCATTTATATGAGGTTTAAAATCAGGGAAGACTAATCGTAGGCAGTAGAGGTCAGGACAGTGGTGACCTTTGCAGTTTCTGACTGGGAAGGGATGTTGGTGGCAGGGGGTCTGTCTGGGGTGACAGGTGTTCTGCATCTTGACCTGGTGGCAGTTACATGGGGTACATGCATAGGAAATCATTGACCTGTGCACTTAGATCTGTCCGCTTTACCATGTAAAATGTGTCCATAAAACGCGAAAGGAAAGAAAGAGAGAAGGACGGAGGGAGAAGAGTCGCCCTGCCATCATCAGCTTTATACTTTGTCACCAACGGCTCTGTTGTGCTAACACAATCCCAAGTATCTCATCTCCATGTGGGAGGGGTCAGCTTTACTGGCCTTTTAGGGACAGTGGCATCCCCTCTCAGCACGCCATGAGCCCCTGTCTCCTGTGCCCTGCCTCTTGACAGAGCACCTGATGATAACACTTCAGGCTTGTAAAACTTGAAAGGAAGCGAATTAAAATATCAAGGCCATAGAAATGAGTATTAAAACCTTGAAGTGCACCCAAACATCAGTCTGAGTTTGAAAATCAAGTTGGACTTCCTTGAACATCGGTGTTAAGAGCTCGGGTAAGCTCCCTTTCATGAAAGGGCCGCTTAAATATTGCATGCTGGCCCCTCTCCCCGGGATTCGAGACAGTCAGCATTTCATCTTCTGCCTCCATCAAAGGCGGGATGGCCTCATCACAGATTCAGAGAGGGAGTGTTGCCGGCTCCCTGGGGGCCAGCCCACAGAATTAGCATTTTCTATATGCAACTGATGAAACATGGAATAAAACAAGGCAGACGTTATGAAGAGAAAAATGAGGGTTGCGGCCAACAAGCAGGACTTTGTAAAGAGAAGTTGGTCCCTGAGGTGGCTGCAGCCCAGGGGGGCTTCCTGGAGGAGGTGGAGGTGGAGACGGGACTGCATTTGGTAATAATGATGATGATGATGATGATGATGATAATGATGATGAGTGTGTTGGTTTGCATTCTGCCTAGAAGCAGACCCTGAGACAAGGATTCAAGGGAACATAGTTTATTTGGGAGACACAGGGAATACCAATAGAAGAGCGAGGAAATGAGAAAGGGGCAGGAAGACAGACAATAAAGGGTGCGATGACAAGCTGGCCTCCACGGTGGACAACTGGAGCTTCGACCCACTGGGGACCCTGGGGAGCGCTCTGGCATAGGAGCCTGGAGTTACCCCACCTGAGAGCAGAGAGCTGGTGTGTACACACTATTGGCTGAGGGCTGCTGGGGAGGGCATGGCTTACCCTCTGCACGTCCGTCATGCTCCAAGCACTGTCATGGCAGGCTCTGGCTGCCGGGAATGCCACAGGCAGAAGGACACAGATGGTGCTGGGTGGCAGAACAGGGGTGGAAGGTGCTAGGTGCAGGATGGCCTGGCCCCCATGGCCACCATACATTGTGTCCTCATCACGGACCAGGCGCTGGGCTAATGCTTTACCTGCACATCCCATGTCATCCAGGCAGCAATCGACATGATGCATTATATGAGGAAACAGGTGGGGACACTGGGATTGACCCCAAGTCTCCATCAGCCGCCAGCTCGAGCCGCCAAACATGCCGACAGCTGTGTGCCAGCTGCCTGCCCTCCTTCCTCCTTCTCCATCCATACCCGCTCCTCCTCACCACACCTGAAATGTCCCGGGACAGGTTTTGAGCCCTGATCGAAAAGGTATTCGGTAACAGAAAGGAGAAACACATTCTCTTAGAACTCAAAAAAGCGAGCGGCAGAAAGAAACGGAGCCAACCCAGCTGTCCACCAGTGGACTGCGGATGAATAAACGCGAGTCCAGCCGCACAGCGGCACATCGCTCCGCCACAGAAAGGAATGAAGTACCGACGCACAGCAACAAGGACGAACCTCAAAAACGTGATGCCCAGTGAAAGAAGCCCGACGTACAAGACCACATGCCTTATGAGTCCACTTATATACCTGAAATAGGCAGATTCACAGAGATGGAGAGTAGATTAGAGGTTGCCAGGGGACTTATTGGTTAACAGGTAAGAGTTTGGGCTGATGAAAGGTTTTTAGAAATGGATAGTGGTGACGGTGGCACACCAGTGTTAAGTGTACTCAGTGCCACTGAATTGTATACTTAAAGGGGGTTCAAATGGCAAATTTTATATTTATATGTATTTTACCACGATTTAAAAAGTGTAATCATGTAACATACCAAAAATCGTTAGATTTACATATTAAGTGGGTGCATTGTAGGGAGTGTGAATTACATCTCAATAAAGCTGTCTGAAAAACCCAGGGGCAGCTGGGAACCCAGCAGCTGGGCCTTTGACTCCTGCCTTGTCTGGCTTCTACCTACCCTTCGTGGAAAGAAAAGTCTGGAAAGAAAAGTTCGTTCTGTTGGAAGATGAGGATCAGGCTGGTGGCACTTGCCACATCCAACGTGACACCAGCCAGGCAGACTTTGGGATTTACAGAGGATCCCTTGAGAGGTGGGGCTGTGGGTGGGGTGAGGGCCGCCCCAGAAGGACACATTCCTGAAGGCCACCACAGAGACCCAAAAAAACACGCTGGGAGCCTGGTCCAGGGAGGGGCTGATGACAGAGGGGGCCCGGTAGGCTGTGAGCTGGGGGATGGCGGACTTGCTACAACGTGGGGCTTTTCTTAGCCAGGACTTCTGAGATGTTTCTTTAATAAATATAGCTTAGTTCTGCTTTCCGAAATACACGCTCATTGTAAAAAAAAATGGCAACAGTACAGAAAATTAGAAAAAAGAAAAATAGCCTAAGTGCCACCATTAACATTTTTTTTAATTTTATTTTTTATTTTTTTATCCTCACTGGAGGACATATTTTCATTGCTTTTTAGAGAAAGGGGAAAGGAGAGAGAAATATCAATGTAATAGAGAAGTATCGACTGGTGGCCTCTCATATGCACCCAGGCCAGGGATTGCATGTGGCCAGGCTTGGAACGGAACCCGAAACCTAGGCACGTGCCCTGACCCGAAATCAAACCCGTGACCTTTCGGCTATGAGACAATGCTCCAACCAACCGAGCCACACCGGCCAGTGTACACCATTAACATTTCGAAGGCCTTATCCCGTGCATCCCTTTAAGTATTTACACACACGTGCACACCCACACCCACACACACACACTTTCATAAATGGGATCCTGTACAAGCACTTTATATCATGGAAACATTTTCGTTGCCATTTCTTCCTGTCCCCCTCTTCCCTCACCTGTGACCAATGTTAACAGCCCGATGCATGTCTCAGTCCACACCCTTCTCAACTCATATTATCTTGTGCAAACCTGCAGCCACACACTGGTATATATTGTGGCGTAACAAAGCCACACTATGCTTAGAGGCAGGAAGCACATCGTTTTAGGAAGCTCATGGCTCCTGAGGGTCTGAGACCCAGGTAGGGCACAGTCTTTGCTCCAATGTGTGTAGGGGGCCCGGCCAGGAAGACTCAGCAGTGGGGGTGGGGAGTGGGGTCATTTGGAGGCTTCTCCACTCACACGTCTACTGTCTGAGCTGGGACGTCTTGAAGGCTGGGCTCAACCGCTGCCTGGAACCTAAACATGGGTCTTCATGTCACTCGTGCTTCCTCATAGCATGGCAGCCAATTTATGCAAGGGAGGGTCCTGAGAGGCACCGTCTGGAGAGGAAGAGTTTCAAGAGCCTTAAAGTCATGCAGTGTCACTTTCCTCCCCATTCCATTGGTTAAGAGCAAGTCACAAGGCCAGCTCAAGTTCAAGGGCAGGGGATGGGCAAGGTCATGCAGCAGAAGAGCTTGTGGGATGGGAGGTCATGTTGCAGCCATCACGGGAACATACAGCTGACCTCATTGTAACTATATTTATGGCTACACACACTCCCTAAATAGAAGAACCTCCTCTGTGGCATCGAGCTCATGGTGAGGAGGTAGCTCCTACTCTCAGCTGCTCGCTCTCTACAGCATTTGCCAGGGTCCCCAGGAAAGCTCCCACCTCCTCCCATCACACAGGCTTGTGCTGCAGGAAGTAAGTAAAATGGGGGGCTGGGGGGATATCACCTGTGCCTGTGAGGCAACTAGAGGGCCCTTCAGAACAGGTAGCGCTTGTTCTGAAACAGGGAGGTGACAGCACAGGGGCTACATAACTTGTCCTTGCTCCTGAGCACAGAGTGTGGACATCGGGGTCCCTTGGTTCCCAAACCCTGAGGATGTCTTGTTGTTTAGGCATGAGGCCAAACTGGCGGAAGCTTCATTTGTTCCAGATGTTAAATCTGTCAAAAGATGGTGAGAAACGCGCAGCTGGTCAGAAGATGTGGCCAGAGAGTGTTGGATTTCCCACCACCTCTTGGAAGGAGCAAGAAATGGAAAGTTACACCTTGATCCATTGAAAGGTGCCCCTTGGCCCCTCATCGGAATCTAGAATTTGTTGCTGGTATTTGAAGAAGAGCAGTGGTAGCAGGAAACAGATGTGCTGTGACACTAATGAAATGCGGGCTTCAGCCCTCTCCCTTGCCCGGGTCCATTCCATCACCTCTCCTAATTTTTCATGGTAATTTTATTCTCTTCTTAAGGAGGGTCCCCATATCAGAGAAGCTTCAGGTCCTGCGCAATCTGGACCCACCCCTGGGAAGCGCTGTCCTGTAAGGCTCGTAAGGCAGAGTGTCGAGCGCACCATCTATGACTTTGAAACTTCTGTCGATTCCTGAAGGACGAATTGGGGAGGAGCCCACAGCTGCGTTTCAGTTGGGAAGACTTTGTTAGCTTGTTCTTATTTTGTCAGGGGCACCGAGGTTAGCTAAGGGAGAGAAGTTAGGAAATGGAAAATGTATTTGCATGCTATCAGATTATTAAAAATAAATACTTATGCTACTGTATTCATTTCCCAAATCCAAATGCAAATGAGGCCAGAGATCCAGGCCTTGGAATACAGCCCGCTTTTAAAAAGGCAATTATAAGATTTCATTTTCAACGGGGCCTTTTATTGTCAAGTCCTTTGGCAAAGAAGTTGAAAGCAAGCCAAGCCTGAAATGACCACAGTGACCAATGGCATGCTAATTCGTCGACTCTCAGGCTGACCAAGAAAGTTACAATCTTGGCTATCCCAGTACACCAGGAATTCGGCAGATTCCATTCTCCACAGGGACTGATCAACAAACCAACTTATCATGCACTCAGTGCTTTGCCCTGATTGCAAGGATAGAAACGGATTCAGCAGACGTGACCGATGCAAACAAGGAAGGAGGTTGGGTGGCCTCAGGATCACAGGCAGGAACTGGGGAGGCTGGTTCAGGGTCAGCGACAGGCCTGGCTTGGAGAGCCCCCGATACTGGACTCAAAAAAATCCAGTGGAATGGCCTTCATTTAACACTTGACACAGATCATTGGCCAGTGGGTGTTTTCACTGCTATCACGATACGCTACTCCCACTAATGCTAAAATGAACTCTACTGACCCCTCTTATTCCAGTCACCAGCTCCCTATACACAAATCGGGCTGTGTGCATCCGGCTGGTCGGGCCTAGATCCCATGACTCCAAGGGAAACTTGCAAGGGAAACTTGAAAAGTGACTCTCGGGTTTTTTCGGTTTACATGAGAGGCAGGCTTCAACCACATCAGGAGTTGACAAAAGATTCCAACACATCCCTTGTGAAAGCCGATGCCCGAAGGTTGCCGTCATCCTCCATCAGGGAACTGCAAATTAAAACCACTGACAATAACAGATGTTGACAAGGATCTGGAGCAACTAGAACTCTCCTGTGTTGCAGGTCATCATGTGAAATCGTACACCCACCTGGGAGAGCAGTCCAGCAGTCTTATCAAGTTAAACATACATTGACCACACTGCTCAATGATTCCAACCCTAGGTGTCTATCTACCCAAGAGAAATGGAAATATCTGCTCGTACAAAGACTTGTACACAAATGTTCATGGAGGTTTATTCCTAATAGCCCAAACGAGAGACAGCTCAAGTGTCCCTCAACAAGGTTACAGATAAACAAATTATAAATTGTGATATATCCATAAAATGGGAAACTACTCCATCTGAAAAAGGAAGACAGCCACATGGATAAATCTAAAAACATGAAGGTGAGCGAAAGAAGCCGGTCCCGTGGGGGGGCCTGCGGTATGGTTCTATTTTCGTGAAACCCTAGGGAAGAGAGATCTACCTCATTGTCACAGAAAGTGTGTTAACGGTTGCCTGCCACCTGGGGTGAGGCGTGTGTTCAGAGCGGGAAGGAGGTCAACGAGAGGGCTTCTAGGGTGACGGAAATCGTCTCTATCTTGATTGTGGTGGTGGTTCTATGTGTACATCCAGTCAAACCTCATCAAATGAGAATGTGTACATTTTACTGCATGTCAATGGCACCTCAATAAAATTGATTTCAAAGAAGCATTTGGAGAACACAGGGCCTGCTTTCAGATAACTTACGTCTCCTAGGGAAGTTGAGGGGAACATGCAGGTTGGTTCAATCAGAGTAGAATGCAGGAATCTTTGGTGGTTGTGAGAAGCTATTCTCTTGCTCCCTCTCCCCATTCTCTCTCCACCCCTCACCATGAGAAAGATGACACCTGCAGCTGCTGGACTCCTGGCAGCCATTTTGTGACCATGAGGGAAACCAGGGTGAGGAAGAAGCCAACAGTGGAGGAGGGGAGACCAGAGAACAGCAGAGAAACTGGGTCAAAGCAGCTCAGGCAGTTTGCTGCAGGACCCTTTAGTTTCAGAGCCAGCAAATATCCCTTATGCTCAAGCTAGTTTGTACTGTATTTTCCACCATTTGCAAAATACACCTTCTGGAGATTTACTGAAGACAGCCCCCAAGCCCCTTTACCTCCCCTCTCTTTTTTCCCTAATGGGCTCTACTCTGCTCTCCACCCATTTGCGTTCTCTCTTCGATATGCAACTTATTAGATCACTTCTTGAATGAAAACCCAGCGCTTATCTGGTTTAAGCAACCTCTTTCATTTCAGTCCTTTACAATCGTGTTTATTCTTACCCCACGGTCTGGCACCATCTTCCATTAATGTGTCAGCGTCGAGCTCCCTAAAATAAAGTACCCGAGCACGACTGTTGAGTTGGGCTAATTAAAGATGTGTATCATTGGTGGAATTGTCTCTTTGGAACCAAAAAATTAATTATGTTTCTTTGGCCTTGTGACCAGATGTGGAAAACAAACCAACAGATACACATATTTATTTGCTATCTACAATTTTCCCAATAAATTATCTTCAGCCCTATTTGCTTTTCAGAGCCTGTGGGTATCAGAGGATGAATGTCTGATGGGAATCCAAGAAAACTGAATTCAGGGGGTTGGCAGCTTCGTGGACATGCTCCATTTCCTGCAGGGAAACATGGACTGGGGGAAGACACAGGGACACAACCCGGGGATCAGGCTCCAAGGCCATGTCCCAAGGAGGGTCTGAACGCAGTAGATCAGAAATGTGTTTGCTTATTCGTTGCCATCAAAACAGGGAACTGGGAGTTTCTGTGGGAGAACCCAAATGGCAATGACCTGGGCTTCTGCAGAGGAGTGGCTGCTGGGAAGGGCCACGTGAAACTCCCCACCCCTGACCTTCCCTCACATGCTCCGCAGGCAGGTGTCTGGTGTGAGCCTCATGGGGCTAGTCATTTGCAAATTTAGGGGAATAGTTCATTAGAGCCCCTAACTCCTGACCCCAGTGGTCCCCAAGACCACCCTCAGGGTTGATAATTCCCCGGAAGGACTCCTAGAGCTCCCCGAGGGCTGTTACATGCATACCCGGGGGAGATGCATGTAATGGAGAAAGGACACAGAGTGAAACCAGTTGAAGGATGAGGCTCGTGGGCAGAGTCCAGGACAGTTCTGCACATGGAGCTTCCAGTTGTCCCCTCCCAGGGAGGGACGTGAACAGCGTGAACATCTCCCAGCAATGACATGTGACAATACATATGGAGTACTGCCGGCCAGGGAAGCCCCCAGCCCTGGCGTCCAGAGTCTCTCGGGGCTTCATCACAGACACGGCAGAGCTTCCGTGTGGCTGGTCTCAGTTTGCAGGCCCTCTGGGGTCAAACTGACCTGACATGACCCAACCCTCCCCACTCCTATCACATTGTGAGACTCTCTGGCATAGTCCAAGGCCACCAGGTAAACAAAGTCACCTATCAGGCAGGACAGTCCAAGAGCTTAGAGGTCATCTCCCAGGAGCCAAGGACAAAGGCCAGGCCTCCCTTCGAACAAGGTGAAATTCTTCATTATATACCAATCCATCGTCTTTTTTTTCTTCCATTTTTTGTCAAGGTGTAACTTACCCATGGTAAAGCTCACGAACCTTAAGAGAAAAAAATCAGTGAATTTTGTGCGTATACAACCAAGTGGCCACCACGCAGATGAAAACACAGAGCGTTTTCAGCGCCTGGAAGGCCTCTCTCCTGGCCCCCTCCTGTTCTCTGTCACCACGGAACAGTTTTCCCTGCGGCTGAACTTCAAACTTGCCTCTGAGATTCCTCCGGGCTGTTGTGTCTCTCAGCACGTTGCCCCATGTTATCACTGAGTGGTTTTCCAATTGTACAAACGTATATGTCATCCTTTCTACTGCTGACGCGCCTTTGAATCTGTTCCAGTTGGAACAGTTTATGATAAAGCTGCCGTGGACGCTGGTGCACAAGCCTCCAGGAGCTCAGGCACACGAGCAGAATCGCCGGGCCGCCGGGCAGGTAGATCGTAGCAGACGCGGACCGCTTTCTAAACTAGTGGCGCCAACTGACTCTTTGGACGCTGCTGGGAGCAGCAGCCTGGGATGAGTGGGGAAGAACAGACCTAAGGTCTGGCGTGGATTAATTTCCTGGGGCAGGTGGAGCCGCCCCGGGACTGGGGTGCAGGCCCCAAGGACCAGGACAGCAGCTCTGCTTCAGGGTTCTCCTCTGCCCTATATAGGCCCCCTGGGGGAGGACGCCTGGACAGGTGTCCCAGGCTGACCTGTGTCTTGAGGCAGCCACTGGACACTTTCCTCCCCTCTCTTCATTTTCCCTCAGGGAGGTCCAGGCCAGAAGGGTGTCCCAGGAGGGCCTGGCTGTGACTTATCTTTAAGGGAAACTTCTGGTCCAGCAGGACACACTGGCCAAAATGCTCTTGGGCCTTTCCACTTGCAAGCCCACGCCCACATCGCTTTTCCTCCCCAGAACAGCTTGTCTCTGTCGGTCCAGCCACAGCCCGCCAGCTGGTGAGGCTCCCCCACAGCGGTCTGCCCCCCACCCCGAAGGCCTCAGACAGCTCCCGCAGGCTTGCTCCCTCCCCACAGTCTTCCCGGGGGGCAGCTCACCGCCCCGGGATCTCACACTGCAAGGTCGGCTCCCAAGGCTCTGGGGAGTGTGCGCAGAAAACTACCCTCAAACGCCCCAGCTCACCCCCAGGCAGGCTCTCTCTCCCTTTCGAAGGGCCCACTCAAGTGCCAGGCGGCGTCCACCTGACAGCAAATGAATAACAGCGCCCCCCAGAGCCTTCTGAGAGCGAGGGGCCACAATATCCTGGTGCCTGTCTCTCAGCCTTTTCACCAAATTCCAGGTGAGGTATGCCACATGGGCTAAGATACCCACCGGAGTCACGTCCTAGGGAGTGATTTAAGGTTTTAGAATGTGAGAAAGAGAGAACCGGACCAAACTCCCTGTTCACCAACGAAGAAGCTGGGCTCAGAGGAGGGAGCAGGCTTCCTGTCGTCTCCCCCCCGCCGGGCTCCCCAAAGCTTCCAGGGCCGGTAGTGAAAGGGTTTTATAATTAATGTAATGAATGTCATTCCGTGGGCCTCCTGCAAAATTGCCGGATTAGAAAGGCTAAAGTGAAATCTTGTCTAATCACATTTTAAGCTCTGTGATTAACCAGCAGCGTGGCCTGAAGCCGCAAAAAGTACCAGAAATCCTCCCAGCCAGCACGGAGCTTCAACAACCTTCACCGTTGAGAAGTGGGGAGACCACCAAACGGGGGCACGACCCAGCTTGACGAAGGAAGGGCAAGAGTAACCGAAGGGACCCCGGGTCCCCAAGTCCGTGGAAACACGCCCCATCAAGCCTGCTTTCGCACGTACGTGTGAATTTTTTTTATGGCTTTGTTATTCTTTTGCATTTGCTAGAAAAGCGTGCGCCTCAGCTGTGTGTCTAATTTACGGTGGTAGACACGTAATTATACCAGCGCGACATGGCACAGCGCATAAAACCTGGTGGCTGTGCCATCCCATTCGTTTTTGCTTTGGTAAATCACCACGCTAGCTCAACTCAACAGAAAAGCCGTTTGTTCTCTAGGCAGCCATCGGCCACAGGCCCCTAATTATGAAACACACTCAAGGGCTCATTAGGAGCTGAAATTACATCCTAGTCACTGAGGAAGTTTACTTCTTGTTTTGCAGGGAAGCATATTGGTTGGGCGAAGGAGTTCTGCTATATCATTCATTCGCTCACTCATTGACACGCTCGCTTGCTCACTCCCTCCTTCATTCATTTGCACAGTTCCAAATTGGAGATACTCAGCAATTGGCTACAACGCCCTTGGTCATTTGTGTGAGCTAAGGAGGTGCTACACTGTAACATTTCAAATGAGAGACATCCCAGCCTGTCTTCTGGTTCAAACCCGCCCTTCTCATTCAGCCAAAGGAGTCCTGAGAGTTCAATGTCAGCTAAATCTGAGACACATTGTTATAAACATTGGCCAGGGCTAGCTGGAAGCCTGGAGAACATGGCCCCACACACCGTGAGAGCGTCCCTAGGGACGCCCAGGCTGCTGTGTGGAACCCGGGAGCATCTCTGTGTCACCAGGTGCCTGGATTTCCCGTGGAACAGCGCACCGTCCATCCTGACTGTCCCTCTGTGGCTCAGGCTTCGAGGCTCTTGGTGGGACATGTGTGATTACAGATCTCCCCACCTCCTCTCAAGGCCACCCATAGTGCATGGCCCCTTCTACCGGCCACTCCAGGTCGTGGCCTGCCCTTGGTTCAAACCCTTCGGTGGCTCCCCGTTTGCCCCCAGGTACCATCCAGTCTCCTGATGACCCAGTGCTGTCCCTCTCTCTGTCCTCATCCCATGTCCACCGCTCTGCCAGTGCGAAGCTCTTCAGTGCCCCCACCTCAGCTCCACCCCGCCCAGTGCCCATGATTCCCTGGGCCCTGCGTTCCTTCCTGAGGCTACTTCCTCTGCCTGGAATGCCCTTCCTCAGAAACAGCTCATCTGCCCTCTTCCTCCCAGACTCAGCTCCTGTGTCCACGTCCGTGACACTTTCCTCATGAGAGACGAAACGTATGGGAACAAGAGTTCATTCCGAGGGAGGACGGTGCACCCCTTTCCTGATGAGCGACTGGAACACAAACAAGGCCAGACCGTGTTTGAAAACAGAACTCTGGCCCACAACCTGCAGCCCAGATGGCCGAGACTTTATCAACGACTGGCAGCTTCCCTAATTTTTGTTCCTGCGTCCAATTTAGGATCAACCAGAGGAAGCCAAGTATGGCCCCCAGACCAATCACATAGGACACCCCGCTTCTAGTGAGCCGGCCGCCAGCTTCCCAAGCTGCCAGCCTCCCTTCAGGGCACATCGGAGCCCCCCTTTGGTTCACCGTAAAGTTCCCCACCCCCGACCTGCCCTTGAGTCTCTGCCAAACGCAAGTGACAGGGGCTGATGTGCTGTAGGAGGCTGGGAATAAATAGTCCTGGCTGCTTCTCATTTACTTCCACGCTGAACAACCCCCACCACCCAGCTGCCCTCTCCCCAGGCGCGAGGCCGTGCCCTCCTCCATGGCTCACCTCCATCGTCACCATCTTCTTGGCAAGTGAGAGGTGCCAGTGAGCACGTCGGTGTCCCCAGCGCCCAGCACAGGGCCTGCCACGGCCCAGGCTTGTGGGCTGATGGGTGAACGAATGAACGCATGACACGCCAGAAGTTCAGAGTCCTTCTTCTGCCCCCAGGTGGGCATTAGGCCAGTGAGGGTCAAAACGTGGGCTTCCCTGGCTTTGAGATGATTAGGACGGGGAGAACTTGGATGCTCTTTGCGGCACTTAGCACAGCTGTGACTTTACACAGCCACGTGACCCGGGGAGTACTCCCCCTGCCCAGGCGTGCGAGTCTGAGGGCAGGGACGTGGCTTTGCTGTGACAACACGTGGTGTTATCTGTCATCTTTACTAGTGCCTGGCACATAGTAGATGCTTGTTAAATGTTATAAGAAAGAAGGAAGGGAGACAGGGAGGGAGGCAGGGAGGGAGAGAGGCAGGGAGGGAGGGAAGGAAGGAGAGAGGGGGAAGGTAACAGAGCCTTGGGTCTCTTGGGGTACCCCCTCCCCTCGACTTTATTATCTTAACCTTTTCTCTTCCCCTTGGTTTCTTCCAGCTTCCACCAGACACAGGATACTGGTGAGCACAGGACAATGAGGGTTCAGAATGAGCGCATGGAAGACTGACACGTTTCTGGGCACCTTTAAGCGGAGTTTCCAGCCCACCACTGACCTGAACCCCAGGCCGAGTGCCCCCGGGAGAGCTCCTTGCCACTCCTCCAAGGGCAGGCCTGAGTGGCGGAGGCCAGGAGGGGGCCCCCTGCCAGGGCTGGGAGCCTCTCCTGAAAACACCACCAAATGCCAAGCGCCGCAAATTACTCTGTGAATTTTACAGGAGCCATAAATATTCCATAGCACATCCCCTCTGTTCTGCAAGTCTGGGCAGCAGGTGCTACCTGAGCTCCAGCACTGTAATTAGGCAGGCTCGGCCAGAGAGCAGCCCCCGCCATAAAAGCACCGCCACCATCGCCTCCAGCCCGATCATTAGGAAAGTGCAGGGTGGCAAGTATCCGATGTCAGAAAACATCCGGAGCTGAGTCGTTAGTTGTTGCATAAGATCTCCAGATTTTAATTCCGCTGCTATCAGAAGCCGAAAATGGCCTCACCAGATCCTAATTAAATACATATTTTAGGGATTTTTAATCTAAGCAATATCAGCAAATGTGCCACTTCGGGGATGAATTATTTATTTGTTTGGGGCAGTAAGGAGATTCACACAGCAGACCCAACCCCTGAAATAGCGGCAAATAGATTAAAACGGCACAGAAGGTGGCTGTCACCAGCTTGGTGGGCTCCGGCGTCACCAACCAGGTGGGCCCTCCTGGGAA
Source organism: Mormoops blainvillei (assembly GCA_004026545.1). NCBI lineage: Eukaryota > Metazoa > Chordata > Mammalia > Chiroptera > Mormoopidae > Mormoops > Mormoops blainvillei. The sequence continues at coordinate 21,093 of PVJD01013458.1, forward strand.
ACACTTCAAGGTGTTCTTGTTTCAGACTTTATTTTTCCCTGTGTTCTCAGATGCAATCGTCTCTAAAAAGCTTACTGGAAGTTTTAGGTTTTGAATTTCTATCTAGAAAGCAAAGTTCTGGAGGGAACGTGGAATCAGTCTGTCTTCTCGTTCTGAGCTGGGGAGGGTCTGAGTTTCCTTGACCGCGCTGTTTGCAGGATTTCGTTTGGGCTTCGTAAAAGTATTACAGGTTTCACTGGGGGCATTTTGGGGCCACATGGAAGCCCCTCGGGGGTGAACTGAGCGTCTGAGTTTGACAGGTCTTCCTTCATCGTTAATAAGGACATGAAGGCTTGGGCTTGTTCCGCATAACAGAACTTCCTGCCCGTGGAAGGTTCTCAGTGCGCTGCCCGGGACAACGGCCACTAGCGACGCACAGCTACCAGACACTTGAAATGTCGCTAGTGGGACTGGGGAGGTGATTTCATTTTAAAATCTTGTTTGTTTTCAATTCACTTACATTTTAGAACAGACACTCGGTGCTGTTCATGGAAAACTCGTAAGGAGGTTTGGACGGACTTGGACCTTGGCGTTGCTTTTCAACGGAAAATTTTATGAAGTCTAAATGAAAATCAGGTATTTCTGGTGACCGTTTAGAGGGCGAATTGAGATATACAGTGAGCAAGGACACACCAGATTTCCAAGATTTAGTACCAAAACGTAAGGTATTTGTTAACCAAATTTATATTAACTGTATGTTGGGATGAAAAACACTTGGGAGATATTGGGTTAAATAAAACGTCCTGTGAACATTTAACTCTTCTGTTCTGTTTTGCTGGTTTGATGGGACTGCTAGAGAACTTAGACCGCACATGCGGCCTGTGCATTGGTTCTGGTGCCAGTTTGGAAGGCCGGGTGCTGGGCCCGGGGATGACAAGGTCTCAGCAATCCTGGGGCTCAGGGCTGGGGGGCAGACCGACGATAAGCGAGTCAGAAGCAGGATGATAGCAGGGAGGCAGGGCTGTTCTGAAGAAGCCCTCCCTGTGCACGGGGTCCACTGGGGCCGTGTGTCTGCTATGTGTCCAAGAGCACACAGCCGGCCTGCTGGGGGCTTTGGTTGAGGGCTGCCCTCCACATCAAAAGCGGAAAGGTCGAAGCCAAGGCCTGGGAGGTTGTCCTGGCAACCGATGAAGATACCACCGCACCTTTTCTTTTTCCGGAACAAAAACCAGACCCCAGCGAGATGCCCATGTGTAGTCTCCGCTCTTCTGGGAAACGGAAAACCCAGACATCGCGTGGGGAAGGGGCTGGGCCGTGCCTGAGCTCCCCGGCCTCCGATTCCCCTCCTGACCTGTCACTGGTCACCGTCGTCATCGCTTTGCTGCCCGGAGCTAATGTTGAGCCGGGGTGTCTAACCTTATTCAGCAGGAGGGCCCCTTCGTACCTTCAGAAAGAGCCCTGTAGCAGGGGCTGGGGGTGCTCTGCGTACTTGCCGATGGAGAGACCAGCAGAGGACAACGGTGCATTTTTGAAAGACTCTGAAAATTGTTTATCACAGCATCTACACGCATTTGGAAATTCATCCGTTGTGGGGAGGCCTTATTTTCACCGGCTGCTGAGCAGGGGTGGGAAGGAGGATTGGGCAGTCCTGGCGGTCACATTTGGCTCGGGGTTGGGGGTTGCGGTTTGGGGATGCAGGGGGCACACTTTCTGCCCGGGGTCCCTAGAAGCGGTAAGTTTCTTGGGAGGTGCAAGACCTACTGTAGGAGAGGTGGGCGGGGACTCAGGGTCCTGGGGCCCCCTGAGTCCACTGTGCAGAGGCCACAGGCAGGCCCCGTGAAAATTAGGTCAGTGACCTTCCTCTGGGAGGAATAAATGACCAAATAGAGGAGTCAAATGGGATTACAGGTCAGACCTTGGGCATGGGTGTGGGCTGGCAGCGGGAGGGATGGGTTGGAGGACAGTTATCCCCGGGCTCAGCTGACCGCACAGGCCTCGGGAGGAGGACACGGCCTCTGATTTCCTCCTCAAATCCAGCCCCACGTGGGGAAGCTGATTCCCCAAGAGAGCCAGCTGCTTGGTTTCTATTCGATTTGCCATTAGGACACTAATACTCCTAATTTAATTTTTCCTTTGTGTCTCTCTCCCAGTGACTAACTCCGAGTCATCGCTAACAAAAACGTGCTAGAGGTGAAAATCAGCAGATTTTCATGAAACCGAGAGCTGCATACAGACACTCCGCCTTCTCCAGCGGCTGGATGGTTGCCCTGGCTGGCCCGGGGTGGCGCTCACTATCAGTCCCCACCGTGTGCTCATGGTGGGCGAATGACCTCACCAGGCAGGACGCCCCATCCAGCCCCTCACAGGCCTTCTCACCGCAGGAGCACTGGGAGGAGGCAGGACAAAGGACTCGAAGCAGACTGAGACAGGCCAGGCATCTGGGCAACTCGGTACGGGCATGCATGTCCCGGAGGGGCGCCGCCACCTCCCACCCTAATGTGAATTTCAGAGTCATCTACTTGTCCCAGCAACATACTTAGCCACATGGCCCCACAGGGGTGTGGGTGTACAGGACCCCGGGACAAGTCCATGTTACTCCCCCAGGACCAGGGACTGACTACTTGGAGGCCAGCTCCAACCACAATGGCCATCGGTGGCCCAGTGGTCAGTCTCATCCTTTCTCCCTCGCTTGGCTCATGGCCCCTTGGGCGTTCTTTAAGGCACCTGGGCCAGATAAGCAAGGGTCAGCCCTCTCCTCAGCAGGAACTCTATCCGTCTGCTCTTCTTATTCCATGGTTCTCAGCCCCGCGGGACCCCAGAAGCTGCGGAAGCCCGGTTCTCAATCCCCAACTCCAAAAAGAGGCCGGTTCAGCCACGACTTCCAGCTCTCAGCACCTGCATATGAACTTCGGGACAGAAACGAGCTGTTCCCATTGGCAGGACCAGCAGCCCCCAGTTTTCTTGTCATCCATCTTCGGCTTGTTTAAAATAAAATGTATCACAGTAAGTGGGGTGGGGTGGGGAGGGTCCCAGCTCCGCAGAGGAGAAGGGCAGGCCCGGCATGCATCTGGCTTATTGCAGCTCTGTGACTCTCCTGGCCTTGTCGGCCTTGGCCCTGGGAGCCTGCCGGTTGCACCTCTCCTCCTCTGTTTGCTCCCCCAACAGACCCCGAAGGAAAACAGGTTAGCAGTTTCCACCGTTCTCAGCCTCCAGCCTCTTCAAGTAAAACTCAAGCTACCTCTGCAGGGATTTTCAGAAGAGATTTTTGTATAATTTGGGATAGTTGAGTAATTTTCCAGAAATACATTAACTGGGCCTGCTGCCTGCCTTTTATGTAAATATTGTTTCCCTATTATAATAATTATAATGATATTTGCCACGTACTAAATACATTCTGTGTTCCAGGCACTGCAGCTCTGGGAAAGAGGTGCTGTTATTGTCCTCGTTCTCCAAACGAATAAACAGAAGTTAAAATAAGTACTTTGTGCAAGGTCACATTCTAAGTGGTGTTGCCAGGTCTGTTCTGTCTCTGGCAGACAGCAAGGATCAGATGCCCAAAGTCATTCTCAAACTCCTTATCCTTGCCTTTTTCTTCTTAAAAGAACAGAAAGCTGAAATACTCATTTTGCCAGACTTTCTTGCAGCTAGAAGTGGCCCAGTGATCATTTTTGGCCATCAAGATGTAATTAAAAAGGACCAGACAGAGGATCAGGATCTTGGAGCAGATTCATTCATTCAAACTTCTCCTTTTATTCTGTCTGGAGTACAGATGCAATACCTGGAGGCAAAGCAGCCACCTTGCAGCCATGAGGTCAAAACCACATGCCAAATATGACAGAATAGAAAGCTAGACATAATCTGGGTTTTTGATGACATCAATGGATTGCCTTTCCCAAGACCCTTGTTTTATGTTTAGAGCAGAGACAGAGTCCCCATGCCTGGGAGATGGAGCAGGAGGGATGCACTCTGTGGGCCAAAGAGGTCAGGGAAGACAGGAGACTGAGTAATAGCACATGGGCCACTTGTTGCCTCAATAGGAAAATGGAGGCAGCACTGTCACCATGCAGAGTGCTGAGGTTTCACGGCACCATTGGCAGGTATTAGAGGCAGTGGGGCCAAAAGGTCCTGCAATGAGGTGCCATGTAAGAAAGCGACACTCTCCTTAATGAGCCACATGCTAATGGGACAGGACTGGCATCATCAGTTATTCATCAGAAGGGGACCACCCTGCTCCCCAGTGGTGGGAGTGTTCAGCACTGGTTTTAGACTTCACAACACAATATGACTTGTTGCTACATCCATTTCACAGATGAGGACACTCAGGTCCAGAGACACCGCGTCCCAGCCTAGGTCACATGGCCATTCAAGTGGTTGGCGTGGTTTTCAAGCCCAGGACTGCTGGCCCAGAGCCCATGCGCCTCCCGGCAGACCACTAAGGGAAGTTCGACAGATGGACAGCTGGCAAGGGAATCCCTGCTTGGTGACCCCAGAGGTTGACAGTAGGTTCAGGGACATGACTGTGACCTCAAAAAAAAATCTGGGCAAAGGTCTGGGACAATGGTTTAGGCATGGGTCTGTAACCCCAGCGTGGTCCCAGGGCTATAAGCCTGGTTTAGCTCTGGGAAGCAGAGAGCAACCCAGAATCTGGGATTAAGTAGACCTAGTCCAGGCTCCTGAGACCCTCCCTGCAGGGTACAAATTGGCTCCGGTGTATGTCTAACCCCCCACGTCTGACACTCCTCCCATGGTCCTTCCGCTGAAGGCGGGGGACATTTCCCTTGGTAGCTTTGCATTTGAATATTGTCTGCATGTGGTGGGGAAATTAATGTCCCTTTTTCTTTTTTGTGTTCTAATGACTTAATATGCAACAAAAGGGGAATTTTTCTCCTGGGAGATTCCAACAGATGTTGCTATTTCCGCTCAGGCTGCACTTCCCCATCCAGCTGCCTGTCCTCAGTCCTCTGATGCAGGAAGACAGAGCTCCCCTGTCACAGCACAGTCAGGATGTGGCCCGGCCACACAGTGGAGACCCATTGCTCCAATTTGGGTTCTTTGTGATGGTGGAGGGTGGGCATAGATTCAGGTTGCTGGTTCTCTCCTAAATTAAAGACAATTTAATCGCAGTGTTGCCCGTTCATAACCACTGACTCCGGGATACCCCGTCTGGCTCAAGAAAGCCCCAGACAGCCTGCCTGAGCCCCTCTGCAGTGCTCACCGTGGGCTCACCCCTGCTCAGACATCAGTGTTTGCAACAGCTTCCCCCGAGTTCCTTCCCTGTTGCATTAGCAAGGAGTTTGCTGCAGAGCGGAAATCTCAGTGCGGAGTGGCAGAGAGCGAGGGCTCTGGAGTGAGCTGATCCAGGTTTCAAGTCTTGTTCTGAGTGACCTTGGGTAACCACGTGTTTCTGATGTTTTCATATCTGGAGGCTTGCTGACCCTGGAGAGACTGTCTGGCCCAGGGTTGGCCAATACCTACAGATAGTATTCACTGGCTAACCCAGAGCCCACCCCTCCCTCTAAGCGCTATCCTACCTGGCCACTATCCCCCTGCCCACGTCACCCACAGCCAGGTGCCAGACAAAGAGAGTGCTCTGCACTGTCCGAATTATCCGAACCAGCCAGTCCTAAGCCTGCCTTCGGGGGGAAACCACAGTAAAAGCCCTTGTCCGGGTTCCCCCTCTCCCTCTCCCTCCGGATGCACCCCGGCACCGCCCCGAGTGGTCCTGCGTGGCATGGTGTGCCCCCTCCCCTTGGGAACCATGGGCAACAAACGATTTTTTCGACAGTAATAGTCTCCTAGCCTGCTGGCCCCAGCCTAACCCGAACAACAAAACCTGCGTTTTCAAACATTTCCTTACCCAGTTGGACCATACCTTCCTCATCATTAAAATGGGGATAAAAATAACATTGGTTTCCTGGGGTTGTAATTGGGATCAGACGACTTAATAACTATTGATCTAAACGCTGCACACATGGTCCGGCACAGGGTGAGTGCTCACTAATGCCGGTGACGTGACTGCAGCCAACAATGTAGCCACTGTGGGATCGCGGAGGACAGGGCGCGATTCTGAGGTCAGGGGTTCAGTTCCTGGATGGGTGACCGGGTTACTCAACCTTTGGGGCCTTAGCTTTCTCACGGGGAATGTGGAGGTTAACACTGTCAGCCACGTGGTATTGTGGAGGGGACTGTCACCTGAAGGTGGCCGGATGCTGGTACCTGGACCCACTCCTGAAAGCACGTGCTACACCAAGAACAGAACGTGTTTTCAGCCAACAAGGAGGTTCAGGTTTCCAGTCCAAAATGTCCATCGAGGGCTTATTTTGATCTCCGCCCTCAAGGAGGCTCGTTGCTTTTCCTGTCATCACTGGCCACTTGGGACTTCAGGAAGCCCGGCTCCTTAGGCGGCGGTAACTCATGCTTCTCAACTCCTGGTGGTTAGAAAAGGCCTCACCTTCTGGGAGTGATCAGGGTGCCTTGGGCCTGGGTTCCAAATCTGCCTCCACTACACTTACTGGCAAAAGGGCCAGTAAGTGCCAACTGGCAAAAGTGACTTTATCTCAACGTGCCTTGATTGGTGCATCTGAAAAATGGGCTCTGGTGAGGTTGGGGGGATCCATCCGTGCAAAGCACTTGGCGTGGCTCCGCCCTTGCACACGTGGGTCCCCACACTCCTTGCACCTTCTTGCTGTTCCTCAGAAACTCCAAGCTCAGAGAGCAACGGCATGGGGCCCAACTGGCGCTCAGCCTCCTGCCCCATGTGTGAGACTGGGGCAACCGGGCGTTCAGCCCAAAAGAGAAAAGACTTTAAAAATGAGCCAACATTTATCGAGCACCTGCTACGTGCTAAGCACAGTTCTGGGTGAAGGTGCTGGGGATTCAGAGGGAATGGGAGGAGCCTAGCTCCGTGGAGGTGACATTCTGGCAGGAGGGACAATCGAGGAGCAAGTAAAACCTCTAAAAACCTTACATAATGACAAGAACTGTGGGGGAAAGAAAACTGAGGTTCAAGAGGAGGTGACAACTTGGGATGGTGAGATTAGGGAGGAGGTGACCCTGGGTGACCTGATGAGGAGGCTGCCTTCCGTTCTGAGCTTGTCCGCAAAGCTCGGGGGTCACACCGGCCGCCCCGGAAGGACCTCCAGCCAGAGGGGCAGGCCGGAAGGCCGCGGAGCACTGACGAAGCCCCTCAGAGCTGTTTTAACAGAAAGATCGCTGCTTCCCGGTGTGCTCTGTAGGCAGCGGGACTTTGCATTAAACATGAGCAGTGATTTATTTATCAAGTCTTTCAAAAAGGTCTTTGACTGTGACTCGGGCTGCTCCCGTTAACCCTTCCTGGCGTCTGACCAGGGGCAGCTGAGAGCATCATAGCCAAGTTCACCACTAAATTTTGTGTTACGTGCATTTTACCACAATAAAAAAAGTTGGAAAAAGGAATCCCAGGTCAGGCACGCCTTTTTCCTGCAGGGGCCATGCGTGACCTAAGGGGTGTACCCTCCTCACCTCCAACCTCCAGCTCCCTCCCCATCTAGGACAGGGGTCAGGGTCAGAGGCTGAACAGGACCGTGTGAGGCTCCAGCCTCAAGTAGGGCTCTTCAGGGCCTGGGCACAAGTGAGAGCACAGCCACGCACCAGAGAGCTCAGGCTGTAGCTGAGCCCCGGCACGGTCTGGTGGGGCCGCAGAGGATGCGTCACCCAGACATGGACTCTTTCCCAAGGAGCTTAAGGGTCAGTCCCGAGGTCCCATTGTGTGTAGGGAGTAGGACAAGCATGAACTTGTCCCTGGGAATGTGAGAGGCGGCGGGGATGCCCTCACTGGTGGAGGCCTTGGGGGCGCCCGTGTTTATGTCCCTGGGGCTGTTTTCGGGGACTGCTGGGAGCCGTGGGCAGTGCTGGCCTGGAGCCTCAGACCTATTGGGTCCTCTGTCGGTGGAAACAGTTGAATCGAAGAATTGTATTGGTCAGAGCTCTTTAAGTTATAAGAAACAGAAGCCTGTCTCACAGTTCCTTAAGCCCAAAGGGTCTTTATTAGCTCACAAAGTGGGAAGTCCTCAGGGGTGGGCTCAGTTCCATCCCTAGTTGTCCTGTCTCCTGCCTGCGCTGGCTTCATTGAGGCTGGCTACCCTATGCAAGGGGCACCAGCCCAACCAGGGTACTGGGGGCGGCATAGTGGGCTCCCTGCAGCCCAGGAAGGCCGTCCTTCTGCAAGTCCTTGCCTCTAGGTTGACTGCTCCTCCCACCTGGACGGACCCCTGGTCTGACTGACCTGCTGCCTGGTAGGGTGGCTGGACAGAAGAGCAGATGTCCGTCAGCTGATGGCAGTCCTCGGTTCCTCTCTCTTATGTGTCGGTAGCTCCAAGTAAAAGGAGAATGAGAAGAGGTAGGGTGTCCCTACGAAAACTGTCCAGCCCGATGGCAGGGGGATGACACATTCCCAGAGCTCAGGTCTCCTGTCCTGTTACCCACCTGGCACCTCGGAGCTTTGACCTCAAGGGGACCACGGCATCCCCGCTCCTAAACACTTCCTACCAACGCAGCATCGACCCGGAGGCCAGATGGCTCCAAGGAGCGGCCACGTACGGCTGGACAATTTGATTAACTTGCCTAATAAACTCTGAATCCACTCCATTTTCTCACATGACAACTGTACTTTCTCCCTAAAATTGTTATTGATTCCTCATAGGCTGGGACGTAGGTGTAACAGGGACCGGCTTCTGCATGTGGTGGACAAGAAAGCAAGCTGTGGGGGTGAAGAGAGACCGAGGCGGCCAGGGGGTGGCTCAGTGGGTGCCTGTCGCCAAAGCGGTCAGATGGCCTCTATACAAGGCCATCGTGGACCTGGTCACGAATTCTAGGTGTGACAAGCAAGCGGAGGGGTGAATAAGGTCACCAGATTTAGCAAAGTGCCCAGTTAAATCTGAACTCAGATACACAGCAGGTATTTTTAGTATAAGTGTATCCCGTGCAATGTTTGGGGTATACTTTACTAAAAAATTATGTGTTGTTTATATGAAATCCACATTTTTCTGGGCATCCTGTATTTTATCTGTCAACCATAGAATAGGGGGTCTTGTGCCCCCAGGTTCCAAAAGCTGGACTGCACCTCCCAGAGCCCCTGGATCTGGCCCACGCAAAGATTTTCACAGGCAACTAGACCCATCAATGACCTCATTAATTGTCATTCCTTCTTTCTGTCAGCTCTGTCCTTGGGATGCAGGGCACTCGGCTCTCCCTCCCTGGCGAGCTCCACAAATCAAGTCCCCACCTGGGGTCCAGCCCCTGAACCAGGAGTGAAAGTCACCATTATCGAAGGCGCCTACTGCATACCAGGCCACTCAGGCAGCCCCCGCCTGCAGAAATTAAACCTGCACGCCTCTGAGACGCTGTCGCTCCCGATCGTCAGGTAAGGAAACAAGGCTCTGAGTGGAGAGGGGGCCCTTGAAAAGGGGCGAAGAAGGACTCAGACCCTAGACCCCAGACACAGAGGTCACACCTACAGGTTCCCATGGAGAGTCACTGGAGCCCCAGCTTCAGTGTGTCAGGGTAAGAGGGGGACACAGGGTGTGAGTCAGAGTGGGTCAGGGTACCAAACCTGTGGCTAAGAATGTCCCATGTGGGTGGCTCGCAGGGGGCAGGAAGGGGCTCTGGGCACCTGTCTGTGTTGAGTTCCCAGGGCTGCAGGGACAAAGCACCACAAAACTGGGCAGCCCGAAGCGACAGAAGCTCATTTTCTCGCTGTTCTGGAGGACAGAAGTTCAAAATCAAGGTGCCGGTTGGGCCACGGCCCCTCTGAAGGCCCTGGGGAGGACCTGTCCTGCCTCTTCCCCCTCCTGCAGGTGCCCAGTGGCCCTGGGTGCTCCGTGGCCCTTGGTTGTCTCTCTCCAGCCTCTGCCTCTGTCGTCACGCCGCCTTCCGTGTCCCTGGGTCCTCTCCCCTTCTTATAAGGATACCACCCTAATCCAGGAGGATGTCATCTCAACTAATTTGACCTGCAAAGGCCCTGTAACTGGGGTCACATAGTGAGGCTCCAGGGGGACATGAACTGCAGAGAGCACTACAGACCCAAGCGCACGGCATCCCTTCCTTCCCAAAACGTGCTGGATGCTGTTTTCCGGGACCCTACACTCCATGCTTTGCTCCTGTCACCACCTGCTGCTGCTCAGGTCCCCTGCTGTCCTCATCCTCACCCAGGAGTGTCCAGGGCCCAGCACCCCCATCCACTCCCTCGGGGATCTGGGCTTGGCTGCCACATTCCTACCCCAACCTGACTCTCCCAATCGCTGGGCTTGGCGAGCACCTGCGCACACCAGCACCTAATGTCTACAAACACCTCCAGCTCCAGTGCCGGCGCCCGACCGTGACTCGTCCGTCCCCCAAGCCCAGTCCCGCTGATGCTCCATCTCAGCAGGTGGCATCAGCATGTGCCGGGCTCCGGTCCAAACCTGAGTCACCCTCACGGCCTCCTCCTCTCGCACCCACGGTCGGTCTGCCGGGAAACCCCGCCAGCGACGCTCTCACAACCAGTCCAGGGTCCAGCGCTTCTCAGCACCTCACTGCCGCCACCCTGGGCTCAGCCGCCGCTATTCCTCACCCCCACCCCGAGTTGCTAGAGCCGGTTCCTGGCCCCGGCAGCCTGCCCCTGCAGCAGCCACAGTGCGCCCCTTGAAGCCTAAGTCCACGATGTTGTCTCGACACTCTGGTGGCGTCCCGTGATTCTGGAATCCTTACTGGGGCTTTGAGACCCCAGACGCTGCAGCCCTGGAGACCCCGCCTGCCCCATGTCTTATCACCTCCCCGCTCCTGCCTCACAAGTCCTTCTTACTGCGTGGTGCTCTGAGGACACCTCTCCCCAGGGACTTGGCACCTGCCCTTCCCTCGGCCTGTCTATATCCTGTTAGCGCTGTTTCTCTGGAGGACCCCAACTAGTACAATCACCACCTGACAGCCCATATATTTCACTATCTGCAGTGGTGGGTTTACAGTTATGAGGACATAAAACAGGGTTTATTCTTGTATTATTATTTCTTAACTACTGTATTATTTATTTGTATTATAATTGTTGACCTACTTTTGCCCACCTCTGTACATGATAGATGACAGATAAACAGATAAGGATAGATGATAAATACACAGATAGATGATACACCAACAGATGATAGATAAATAATGAAAGAAAGAAAGAAAGAAAGAAAGAAAGAAAGAAAGAAAAGAAAAGAAAAGAAAAGAAAAGAAAAGAAAAGAAAAGAGAAAAAAGAAAAGAAAAAAGAAAGATTCATAGATAATAGACGACAGAACTACGTATCTCTATCGGGGGCTGGGCTTTGATGATGGTTGTGTCTTAGACAGGGTATTTAATGGTGCAGGAGATGAAATACTTGACACCAAGTGGCTCCCGCCAGTGAGGTCAGGGCCATTACCCAGGACCAGGTGAGGACCTGGGGGTGCAGGATGGCAGCCATTGGCCCAACCCCTCACTGTTGCTCTCAGAAGAGCCAGAGAGTGCTTTCCTCAGGAGTCCTCTGAATTTCTCCCCTCGGCCATAATGGGGTCATGTGTTCATTCTGGAGCCAGTCCCTTCGGCCTGAGTTATTGAACCCACGGGGCTGTACTAGTCTGCTCTGGCTGCCATGTATTGCGACCAAGTGACTTGAACAACAGAAATGTTTTTTCTATAATTCTGGAGACTGGAAATCCAAGATCAAGATGTCAGCAGGGCTGGTTCCTCCGGCGGCCTCGCTCCGTGGCTTGTAGACAGCTGTCTTCTCCCGTGTCCTCACATGGTCATCCTTCTGAGTGTCTGTGTCCTATTAGATTAGGATCCCCTCCCCCAACAGCCTCATTTTAATTTAATTATTCTTTCAAGGTCCCATCTCCAAATACAGTCACATTCTGAAGACCGGGGGCCAGGGTTCCATCATATGAATTTGGGGAACGCAGTTCAGCCCACAGGAAAAAGGTTACCCTAAATTGGCTTAGAATAGCCAGGGCCACCCCCAGAGATGGGTGTGGGCTCAGTCACCCCCCCCAAGACACAGTGGAGAAGGCGCAGTGTTAAGACAGCTGGGGACTCCAGGATCCAACACACAATTTATCATCTTCAGTGTGAATGCCAGGGAGAAGTCAAGTGTGGCCGGGGACACTTCCTGGAGGAGGGGAAGGTGCTGGCTCTAAGGGCAGGCGGAGTTTAGAGAGAGGAGAAAGAAAGGGCGTTACCCCACGGCATCTTGGGACATTTGCTGAACCTTCCCAAGGCCTAGCACACAGCTAGAGGTTAGTAACCCTATGGTTGGCAACTGCACCCATATTAGCAGGAGAGAAGACCAAAGCCCCTTCATTCTTCCTGCTGAGTCAAGTTGCTTCCCGCCCCCACTCACCAGTTTGCAATGGATCGCCCATATCCACCCAATGGAATAGCCTAGAAACAGCTAGGCTCAAAGGAAAAAAAAATGTTAAAATTTCCATGTTAATGCAGAAAACATGATTTACATTCCAGTTGGGTGGTGTGTCATTTTTTTCCTTTGCTTCCAACTAATTGGAATTTAATATTTGGTTCCCGTGCTGTTTGTCTGGGGTTGATTATGAATCTAGAGTGATCCGACCCAGCGGAGATGAAAATGGGGCAACTCTCATGTGATTAAAAAGCAACACGACCTGGGTCTACCACTGTCCCTGGAAAAGCTGACGGGTCCCTGGCCTCCTTAGGGGCTGCGCTGGCCCCCCGGTTTTGTCCGAGTTTCGAAATGTAGTGGCCGTCCCATTGGGCATGGCAGGTGCTCCTCAGCTTAGAAAGTGTCAGTCTCTCCCCTTCTCCATCACTC
>PVJD01013459.1:0-33970 GCA_004026545.1 Mormoops blainvillei
CCTTAGGGAAGCCACAGTGTTCTACCAGGCAACCCACAGTTGACTGGGCAAAAGACAAAACAACCACAGGGGATATGTAAGGATTTTTTTCCAGTTGAGTCTACTCGCCGAATCCCTAACCTTAGAAGAGGGCCAGCACAGGTTAGGCCTCTGTGGATGTTTGTTCATGAAGTTCAAAATAACATAAATAGGATAACAGGACTAATGCAATAAAACTAAGCACACTGCTTGCTAGGAAAGCACTCAGAAGGGTATCTCACTCAGTGTTGGAGATGCATGACAACTTCCCAAAACAGGTGGCTTAAACTGGCTTGAATGGCCAAATACTGCATTTTTCAACTTTAACATGCTACTAGCAGCAGATGCTACAGGTCTTGAACATGTGAGTCCAGAGTAATGAGTTTTTATTCTAGTTCTCAGTACTGGAACAAACTATCAAATACAAGTTTAACTTCTGCCTATAAATAATTGACTTAAAGGTGCAGTCTATAACACCTTGAAATTTTTCCATTACCTTTTTCCTTGGAGCATTGGAAACATAAAGAATATGAAAGGTAAAAGTCTAGTAGAAACTGAGCAAATGGTGAGGTAGTTGTCTGAATTATGCTCCTTCAATTCTTCTTGCATTTTTATATGTATGGACATGCATATTGCTTATAAATATTACTCATTTTTAGGAATAAATTGTAAATTTCCTCTTAAAAATTCAAATATGTTAACATTTCCATTTTTTGACATTCCTGATATGGGATGCATCCCACAATCCAGGGCAAGTCATAGTTTGATTGGGAACATTTTTTTTCTTTGTCAGCAGCATATAAAATCATGATGCATCCTGCCATCTGTTACATCTTAGACATGTTGAAATGTGGTGCCCAAACCAGAGTCTTCCCTTTCCAGGAATCTGCACAGTCGTCGTGCTCATCAAATCTTATCTATTCCGCTTCTGTAAGGACACCTGTACATACCCACTCCTTATCTCTACGGCCACCATTTCCTACTGTAGACTATTTGAACAGCCTCATTCTGTTCCTGCTGCTCCAAAGCTTGTCCTCTCCCATTTACTATCCATCCCTCGACCACACAGATCCTTCAGAAAACCAGATTTGCTTGTTACTTCCTTCAAGATAGAGTCTAAGCTCAACAGAATGGCATACAGGCCTTTTGAGGTCAAATCTACACCAGCTGTTTAGTCCTGCTTCCCTGCCTCCTACACTCTTTCACTTGGCTAACTTCTAGCTTATTTTCTAAATCTCAGACACCATCCATAGTAAGTCACGCCTTTATTTTATGGAACATTAGGAAAGGAAAAAAGATTCTCAATCAAATGGTGACAAGCTGTCTTAGGCCAGGTTCCCCAGAAAAAAGCCACTGAGATGTGAGTGCAGGAAGTTGATGAGCAAGCACTTCCAGAACAACACCTACAAGGGCATGAGGGTGGCAGGATGGAGGAGAGGGAGGAGCTGAGCTGTGAAGGAACATGGAACGTGGGCTGCAGCCTTGGGTGAGGCAGTTTGCTTCAGCAACAGGAAAATCCCAGAAAGGGACACCCAGCTAAGAGCTGTCCTCCATGAACACTCTAAGAGCTGACCTGATGACGGGAACTGAGAAACATCTACCTCATCCATTACAAATGCCACCAATTGTAATATTGGTTCTGATATCAGACATGCCATGGTATGAAAAAGTGTACATCTTCAAATCAGTTAAATATGGCACATGTGTAATCAATTTCTTTTCTGCTTAAATCATTTAGAGTTAGTTCTGGTGACTTGCAACAATGAATCATCATGGTACAGAGGAGAAAGGGGTCCCAGAAAAAATGATCACCCATTTTTTTAGCATCTCAATCATTTTCAAGTGTATCATTCAATATAATGTTAAGTTCACTTACCTTATCATACAACCTTCACCATCATCTGTTGCCATAAGCTTCTCATTTTGCAAAACTGACACTGTGCTCATTAAACAATAACTCCCCATTTACCCATCCTCGACCCCCTGGAAACCACCATTCTACTTTCTTTCTCTATGAATTTGACTACTCGAAGTACCTTATAGAAGTGGAATCATGATATATTTGTCTTTTTGCACATGACTCACTTCATTTAACATAACGTCATCCATGTTGTAGCATGTCATAAGATTTCTTTCCTCTTTAAGGCTGAATAATATTCTGCTCTATGTATACACCACATTTTATTTATTCATTCATCTGTCAATGGACATTCGTGTTGCTTCTACTTCTTGGCTAGTGAGAATAGTGCTGCTGTAAATATGGGTGTGCAAATATCTCTTCCAGGCACTGCTTTCTACTCTTTTGGGTGCAGACCCAGAAATAAGAGTGCTGGATCATATGTTAGTTCTATTTTAATATTCTGAGGAATGGTCAAACTGTTTTTCATAGTGGTTGCACCATTTTACCACCTCATTAACAAGGCACAGGGTTCCAAATTCTCCACATCCTTACCAACACTTGTTATTTTCTGGTTTTTTGATAATAGCCAGACTAATTGGTATGAGGTGATATCTCACTGTGGCTTTTATTTTCATTTCTGTAATGATTAATGATGTTGAGCATCTTTTACATATTTGTTGGCCGTTTGTATATCTTCCCCAGAGAAATGTCTATTTAAGTCCTTTGCCCATGTTTTAATTAGGTGATTTGAAATTTTTGTTGTTGAGCTGTAGAAGTTCATTATATACCCTGGATATTAACCCCTTATCAAATATAGAATTGCAAATTGTATCATAAATTTTTTAACTTGATACTCTCCAGCTGCCTGAACAATCCGCAAACAGCTGTGAACACTCTACCCAGGCAATCAAGTAATCAGTGTGGAAAGGCTGGTCCCTGCTGCAACTTCTCCTTCTTGCCCTCTGCTAACTGACCTAGTGGTCTTCAAACACACCAATTAAATCCCTTGTTCCTTTTCCTTGTGTACTCTACCTTGGCCCCCAATACAGGCACTTGTGCCTCTCAGCCTACCGTGTGCTGGTTGAGTTGGCTACCTTGGAACTCCCCAGCCCACCCCCAATCGTACTGTGCATGGCATGGAGTGCCCCCATCTCTGGGACCTGTAAGTGTAACGAACTTTGCTTTCCTGCACCTCTCCTGTGTCCCCTTTTGCAGCCGAACCTGGCTGGTTGTCTCATGAAAAAATACAAAGCACATATACTTTCTCCCATTCCATAGGCAGCCTTTTTACTTTGTTAATAGTGTCCTTTGACACACAAAAGTTTTTAAGTTTAACATAGTCACATTTGTCTATTTTTGCTTTTGTTTCCTGTACTTTGTTGTCATATCCAAAAAATCATTTTCAAATGCAATGTCATTGAGATTTTCCTCTAGGTCTTTTTCTCGGAGTTTTATAACTACCTTTCGATTTTTAATGCACTTTGAGTTGATCTTTTTGCATGATGTAAGAAAAGGGTCCGATTGTGTTCTTTTGCATGTGGATATCCAGTTTTCCCACCACCATTTGTTGAAGAGACTGTCTTTTCTCCATTGAGTCATCTTGGCACCCTTATGGAAGATCATTTGACCATATATGCAAGGGTTTATTTCTGGGCTCTCTATTCTACTCCATGGGCCTACTTATCTGTCTTTATGTCAGTTCCACACTGATTTGATTACTGTGGTTTTGTAATAAGTTTTGAAAGCAAGAAACATACGTCTTCTAACTTTGTTCTTTTTCAAAAAATTTTTGGATGTTCATGATCCCCTTAGATTCCATATGAATCTTAGAGTATTTTTTCTATTTCTGCAAAAATGCCATTGGGATTTCGATAAGTACAACTACTTTTGTGCATGTTGCATTTATGATTCCTGTGGGATATCCAAGTTTAGCAGGCAATAGGTTTATGACTCAGGAGGCACTGAGGATGTAACAGGTTATTTTGCATAGCATTCCTGCTTCCCAAGATGCTTCAGATAATTGTTGCTTTCTAAAATAGCAGGGATAAAAATAAAGCCCAATGTGAAAGCAGTGTCTGTGCGGTTGAGCTTTTTCTTGCTTCTCTATTCATCCATACAGTTTCTACCCAGTGTTTTAAAAATAAAAATCATTTGGCTTGATTCTCTTCAAAAAGAAAAGATAAGACTTTCGTAAATTTGAGGGAAAGCACACATTATGAGACAAGGAGGAGGCTGACATTCACACTACTGCTTCCCTCTGCCAGCAGCTCCCACTTACAGCTCGCCAAGGTAGCTCAGGACGAGGCAGCCAATTTGGCAAGGTCTTTCCCCACTCCCACCAGCACCATAGCCCCACCACCACGTGTTCCCATCCTGCCATATTCAGTGGGATAACAAAGATACAGAGTTAACCAGCAAGGCGCTCCAGGCCAGATACATCCAACTGAGACGCAAAATCCCAGGGCACACATCATATACTTGTTCCCAACAAATTTCAGGCAGGATTTTTTTTCTACAGGACATATTTCCAAATATTTCTAGACAGTATACAAAGTACCATGAAAAAGTCAAATGCCAGGGGTTTTTTTTCCCCTTTCTTTTGAAACTTTATGCCTCTCTAGGATGATGGAAGTTGGAATAAAAATTGTTCAGAAGGTTCTTTTTCTAGGTGAATATGTTTATAAAACTTAATTGCCATTGACAGCTCTATTCATATTCCATTTTCTGTCAGCATCCAGAAGGAGGAGTCTCTGTCTTCAGAACTGTCAGCACTGGTACCAAGGGGCTTATTTAAAATTCATGTTCCTGGGATATACTTCATGCCTACTGAGGTCTGAGGATACAGCCCAAGAATCTGCATTGTAAACAAGCTCCCAGGACATTCTAATGAGAAATTTGAGAAACACTAGACTAAAGCAAATACAAGTTTTACCCAAAGAAATTCAACGAAGAAAATAATGATCATAATCACAGAATAATACTGATTCTTGCATAGTTTCCAGGATACAACCGATATTCATTCACAATGTAGGGCCTTTTACAAGCTTAGTGTACGTGGATTCTCCATTACAGTCTCATATCCTCCTTCCTGTTCAAATCTTTTTAACCGAGCAGCTTATTTTTTAAGAAATACAAACGGAAAGTATGTGTTCATCTGTGTCACTTACTTTGTCATTAAGGCTGAGTAAAATTCCCAATGTTATTGTATATCATGATTCTCATACTTGGGAAATCCTTTATACTAGCTGTTAAAACCATTAAGCCGTTGTCTTCAATTTAATCTTTAAGGTTGACCAGCCAGCACTGAGTCACTGTAATCTTCTAGGTCAGACAGGAAAAGAATTGACGTCGTTACAAAATACCACTGCGTAAGTGTCTTTGAGAAAATGGCAGCTCAGTGTACACAGCCAGGTCATGTGATGGGCATCGGCCCCTGAGCAGGTGAGCCCGAGGGCCTGGCACCTGGCATTGCCCCCCTCATGATGCTCTTGTGTGAGCTGTCGAGAATCCATGACACACTTTCTTTGACATAACACATCTCAAGGAGATATCAAGATGTTTCCTCTCTCAAGCAAATCAACCAGCCTATTAGGAATGATAATTTGGCACATACTATGCTCAAGGGACACATGTAATAAGGGATGTTTCGTACAAAGGGGCTTCCACCGTGAGCCAGCAATGTTGATCTGCAGCTAAAAACAGAGATGCTTAAAAATAAACCTTCAACTTCTCACCCTGAACAAAGATGTTTTCCAGAAAGCTAAGCACGATCTAAACAGCCTGAGAGATAGCCAGCTCCTTTCTCCGGCTTTTACTTTTTAAAAAAGAAAAAATGAAAATGGGATCAGCTGACCTAGTTGGTTTATCTCCCTAATCTGCAACACTAACTGCCCAGAAGACATTTATAATACAAACATGCACAAACTGTCTTTTTGGCTTGTCTCTAGCTTTCAGAAACAAACAAAGCTATTATTAGCCATTAATCTAATGCCCTAAATTCATATAAATACTTCCATGTCAGAAGTTAACATTTGTGTTCAACTTTATAGAGATATGCCAGGACACACCTTGGTTCCAATTACACATTTATTCTCTCTCCCTCCCTTTTCCTGTCTTTTCCAGCCCTCCCCAAATTAAGTTAAAGGGAGGACAAATTTGAGATGATTATCTGAGAACAAGGAGATAGATGGTCATGTCCGCCTGTATTGCCCAGGGCTTGTGATGGTGTGTACCAGCAGATCCAGGAACCAACTGCACCACAGAAGGGTCAAGCATTGAAGACAAGGCAAATCTCAAGTTCATTCACATCTCAATTAATTTTTAAAAAATTATGGAGTGCCTAGGAACATTGTGTCCATTGCCTGCTTCCTTCTGGTCCCGGGGCCCTGATCACTAAGGCATTAAGACGTGAACCCACGCCCATGTGGGGAGTCCAACTCTGCTAGACTGCGGCCTTTCCCCCTAGTGAAAGCTAGCACGTGGAGGGCTGTGGTTAAAGACAAAGAGTTTGCACTGCCCTGGGACCCACAAGACCCCAGTCGGAAGGAAGGGCGGGAGAGGTCAGGCACTGAACATGCAAAGCAGTGGCGCCCATTTGCTGATTCATGTTTCTATAGAATATCACTACAATCTTCCTATCACTGCTCCTGGACCAAGTCCATTCTTATAAATTATAATGTCCTTCTCCAAACTTTTGTGGTCTCCATTTCCCCATCTGTGAAATGAAAGCAGTACAAAGCATGATTACCCAGGGTCCTTACAATCTCTGCCTCTCAGTCCTTCTGCTGTCATTTATGGCGGGGAATAAGACCTAACGCAGTCCCTGACCTGAGCCAGACGAGGCACACGACACCCAGGTGGCAAGAAAAGTTCTGTGTGGAAGTTGCCACTAAGTGGCTCAGCTACCTCCAGCAGCCCTAGGAAAAATGCTGGAATTCTGAGATCTTCCTAAGTCAGTCTGTCTTGGTCTCTGTGGTACAGAGGGCGTTTCAACCTCACCCTGCGTTCTATGATTCTCTCAGAGGTCTCCTGTCCACCAATGGTTGTTAGCTGTTCTCGTGAGGAGGAGCAAGTGAGGTCAGGAACAACCTGTGTCACCATCTTCATGACGGCTTTTTTTTAAAACAATAGCCAATCTAGGCAAATGTACGGAACATTCTAGCCGCAGGAATGTGGAAACAAGGGTTGCTCAGGCTCTGCCTCCAGAAAGTGTGTGACTGGGCCCTCTCACACACCTCTGCATGCCACTCAGCAACCTCTGACCTGCGCCTCTTCTGCTCATTCCCTGGGTTAGAAGGCAAGATAGTTCCTTTTTCCTCTCCCTCAGCCCTAGATTCACACCCTCATACTTATGCACAGTATAAAAGCACTCACCCAATTTCTCACTCTCTCCCCACCCTCTCTGAGGGCCTCTGACCAGATCTGAGGGGATGGGTAGAAGGGAGAGAGCAACCATTGAGCTCCCTCTTAAATTTCAGCAGAATGGAAATCCTGGCAACTGCTCGATGTCATATTTGTGCTAGAGTACAAGGGAAGTCCCCCAGATTTTTAATCTGGATGGAACTCCATACTGCACTAGAGCATACAGCTCTAGTGGAAATCTGAGCACTGTCTGAGCTGGGGAGGGAAGGAGGAACAGGCCAGAACTCTACAGAAGAATCTGGGAAAGAAGGAGTTTCAGGCAGCCGAAGGAAATGTCCAGTGCAAAACAAAGGTTCTTATCAGTATTAGGAGAACTATTCAAACAACCAAGTTCTCCGGAGAGAACCGCAAAGTGCAAGTGTCAGGTTTCTAAGACTGTGACTATTGAAAGCCAAAGTCTGAAAGACAATTTCTTCTTTCTTGCATTCAGGGTAGGTTTGTTCATGCTTTCCTTTGTTCTTTTCCCAGTTAATATTCACTGAGCACCTACTAAGCATCCAGGACCATGCTTTGTGCTGGTTGTAGTGGTGTCCATGACTGATTTTAATCACTTCAGTCTAAACAGTGCACAAGTGTGGATGTGCCAGCTAGTTTCAGCTTTACTTTATCCATGTGCCATCAGGAATGCACGCTCCAGGGGTGGTTGGCTTGCTACACTTGCGAACAAAGCACAGAGGTGGCTTCATCGGCCTTCTGCCATGAAGAAGCACAAAAAATTTGCTCTTTAACAGTCTATCAAAAGTGGATATTGATTGCCAACACCGGTGACTTACTAATTATCATAAGGAATGTCAGAAGTGGGCTCTTACTGGTGAAAATAGTCAAGACAGGAGAGATGGTATAAAAGGTTTAGCCCTTCAGTTTGCGATGATGAAAGTTCTGGAGATGGATGGTGGTTGCACAGCATAGTGAATATATTTAATGCCACTGAACTACACACTTAAAAGTTGTTACAAGGGTAAGTTTTACATTATGCACATTTTATCACACAAAAACTATTTTTAAGGTTTAGACACTGTCTATCTTTGCAGGAATAGGTACTAGCAACAGTGAGGCTTGCCACCAGCAACCTTAGATTGGTCCCCAAGTCTTAGTCCCCGCTGGACAAAAATTGATTGCACTGTGCCAGGTAGAGGGTTCCAAATTAGGCCTATGGGGCAGAGGTCAGCTAACTTTTGCAGTAAGTGCAGACAGTAAATATTTTAGGTTTTGTGGGGCATACAGTATCAGCTGTGACTACTCAGCTCTGCTGTTGTATCAGGAAAGCAGTCACAGACAATGCCTAAACAAATGAGTGTGCCTGTGGGCCAACAAAAGTTCAATTACAAAAATACAAAAAAAAAAAAAAATTGGCCCAGCACTTAACTTGCTGTCCTCTTCTCTAAATCACTGGAATGTTGTGTACTGTGATTTTGTCCTATATAATTTGTAACCTACACTCCACTGGGGCATTCAGGCTTTTGAGCATAAGGTTCCCATTCTCCTGGGTGGTACCGTTCATAAAACAATAGTTAATGTTTCTCCGCTGCCATTCTTGATGTCTAATGTTTGGCTCTGTTAGTGACAGGTGGATGAATTCTTTCTGTTCTGTAACATTACCTCAGCCTTGCACTCTCAGCTTGGCCATGTCCTATTATTCCATTAAGCTACTGCTTGCTTGGAATTACTCGTACTTTGCTTAGAAATTTACTAATCAGATAGTCCTACAGTTTTATTTTTGTGCGCTCCCCTTCTCTGTTTTTGTTAGTAGGATGTGCTAACCTTATAGAAAAAGTCTACAAGCACATTTTATTCTGTGTGCTAAAATACTGTGTATAATATAGGGTTTGTCTACTTTTTTTGCAGATTAGGTAGATTCTATCCATAAAACTATGCAGTCTCTACCTTTCAGAGGGCTGATCTTTGAACATTTCAAGTTTTTTACCTTTATGATACATCAGTTTTAGTCATTTATATTTCCTAGGTGATTATCCATTTCAACTAGTTTCCAGATTTATTGACATAAAATTTTACATAGTGTATTTAATCTGCCAGAGCTGTCATAATAAAATACCAGAATCAGGTGGCTTGAACAACAGAAATTTAATTCTCTCCCTGTTCTGGAAACTGGAAGCCCAAAACCAAGGCTCCCCTTGGAAGCTCTGAGCGCCTCTCTCCAGCCCCCCGAATTTGCAGGCAGCCCTTCAGATTCCTTGGCTTGTCCGCACTGCACTTCCGTTTCTGTGTCCACGTCCACCTGATGTTCCGTGTGTGTGTGCACACACCCCCAAATTTCTTTCTTCTTTTAAAGACAGCTCCCTCTGAGAGCTGCTTTGCTTGGATTTTAATATGTAAAGCATTGTAAATCTTTTAAATTTCATTGGTAAATCTCTTAAATTTCAATTTCGATTTCTTTCCTACCCAGGAGGATTTTAGGAGTATATTGTCAAATTTCCTAGTGGCTGGGCTTTTCTTTCTCTTCACTTGCTTTTAGTGTTCATTTCTCACTTTGTGGCACTCTGTTTATTGATTGTGGCCTGCAGGATTCCTGCTGTGAGGGAAGCAGTTTTCCATACACAGTACATCTGTTAGTTAAGTATGTTAATTATGATATTCTACTCCTCCAGTCTTTTTCCCTATTGAGATATAATTGACATATAATACTTTATTAGTTTCAGGTATACAGCATAATGATTCAATATTTGTATAAATTGTGACAGGATCACCGCCATAAGTATTGTTAATATCTGTCACCTTACATAGTTACAAAATTTTTTTCTTGTGCTGAGAACCTTTAAGACCCACTCTCTTGTATTTGATATGGTATTATTTACTATAGTCACTCGGCTATACAACACACCCCCAGGACTTACTTATTAGTCTTCCATAGTCTTAATTATTTTCAGTCTGACTAATTTGCCTATTAAGAAATATGTTGAAGCCTGGTTGGATGGCCCAGTTGGTTGTAGCATTGTCAAATGCACCTAAAGTTTGCAGGTTAAATCCCCGGTCAGAACACATACCTAGATTGCAGGTTCATTCCCAGATTGGGGCTCATACTGGAGGCAACTGATCAATGTTTTTCTCTCATCTCTCTCCCTCCCTCTCGATCTCTCTCTCAAATCAAAAACATAAGCTCGCATATGTTTAAATCCACAGTGAGAATTAAAAAAAAAAGAAATAGACAACATATCAGGCACACCAGAGACAAAAAATATGACCCAAACAAAAAAACAGATCAAAGCTCCAAAAATAGAACAAAGTGATGAAGACATAGTCAACCTATCAGGTGCAGAGTTCAAAACACTGGTAATCTGGATGCTCACAGAAATGGTTGACCTATGGTTGCAAAATAGAGGAAAAAGAGAAGGCTATTCAAAGTGAAATAAAGAAAAATACACAGGGAACCAACAGTGAAGGAAAGAAAACCAAGACTCAAGTCAATGATTTGGAGCAGAAGGAAGAAAAAAACGTTCAACCAGAGCAGAATGAAGAAACACGAATTCAAAAAAAAAAAAAATGAGGAGAGGCTTAGGAACCTCTGGGACAACTTTAAACATTCTATAATCCGAATCATAGGGGTGCTAGAAGGAGAAGAGGAAGAGCAAGAAATTGAAAACTTATTTGAACAAATAATGAAAGAGAGCTTCTCCAATGTGGCAAAGGAAATAGACTTCCAGAAAGCCCAGAAAGCTCAGAGAGTCCCAAAGAAGTTGGACCCAAGGAACCACAGCACATCATCATTACATTACCCAAGATTAAAGATAAGGAGAGAATCTTAAAAGCAGCCAGAGAAAAGGAGACAGTTACCTACAAAGGAGTTCCCATGAGACTATCAGCTGATTTCTCAAAAGAAATCTTACAGGCAAGAAGGGGCTGGAAGGAAGTATTCAAAGTCATGAAAGGCAAGGGCCTACATCCAAGATTACTCTATCCAGCAAAGCTATCATTTAGAATGGAAGGACACATAGAGTGCTCCCCAGAGAAGATAAAGTTAAAGGAGTTCATCATCACGAAGCCCTTATTACATGAAATGTTAAGGGGACTCATCTAAGAAAAGGAAGATCAAAACTAGGAACAGTAAAATCACAACAAATGCACAACTATCAACAACTGAGCCTAAAAACAAAAACAAACTAAACAAACAACTAGAACAGGAATAGAATCACAGAAATGGAGATCACATGGAGGGTTATCAGTAGGAAGGGGTGGGAGGAGAATGGGGGAAAAGATATAAAAAAATATATATAGACATCTCACAATAATTATGGTTTTGACTCTTTGTTTCATATTCCTGACCATTTTAGCTTTTCATTTCCCAAATTTAATGTGACTGGGCACATAAAGATCCATGACATTAAACATAACCTTGGTTGCTTGCTCCTTTGATCACTGTCCTTGGAGATCTGAAGGCACACTGGACCAGAGAACCAGCTGTGAGCTGATGCCTAGGACCACGTTCAGCTCTGCCACCAACACTGAGTTCCACAGGCAGCTCCTTCACTTCTCTGGGCATCGGTACCTCGTGTCTGAAATGGGGATCATGGTGACTGTCAGTGCGCAGGGGGAGGGGAAGGCCAGCTTCTGGCACATGATAAGTTCTCAAAAAATATTATCTAGGATGATGATGACAACAACTATGACCCACAAGTTAAGAAAGGCTCTTACGTTTCTTTAATGGTTGAAAACAAATCAAAAGAAGAGTAATATTTTGTGATAGGAAAATTATATGAAATCGAAATTTCAGTGTTCATTAAGTTTTAGTGGAGCAGGGGAGATAAGATGGCAGCCAAGTAGGTGGAAGCTGAATCCACATGCTCTTGACCCCACTCAGGTACTTGGCTGATCTTCAGAAAAATGAAGTGATCACTCAACGGAATCTTAGCTGATATGAAGTTTGGAAGCCAAGGAGTGCAAGACACTTCACAATGGGCAGTAAGGAGGTTTTATAGGTTGAAGGGGAAGAGCCCCAGGAGTGGCACCTGCAGCCACAAAGAACCCGGTCAGAGATCACAGCTCTGTGGTTCCCTCCTTTCCCAGGGCAAAGAACCCCCAGACCTGGGCTAGGAGTGACTTGCATACACAAAACTGGGGAGATCCAGGCTGCACACACACAACGAGCAGCACACCCGTAGCTGCAGTGGCAAATGCTAACTGGGAGAGTGCCAGGGAGAGAGAGGGACACTGTCTGCACCTGGGTCGGGTAGAGGCAGACCGTGGCGAGCTGTGACTGTGAGAAACCTTTGGCTTGTTGGAGAGGTGATGTGTGAGGAAAGCTGGACGGTGACTCACTGCTGCAGTGGGAGCATCCAGGGAGACTTTCTAAAAGGGGAGTTGAAGGGTGCTGGGCAGGGACCCTGGGCACAGCTGCCCTGCCAGCAAGTGGAAAGAATTGAAGGCGCGGTTTGCTCCCACTGAGTGCAGTTGGGCAGAGAAATCAGAAAGGTACATAGCAAGGGGATTTCTCAGCCCTATAGCCCTGTGCGGCTAGCAGGCCGGCCGGAGGCGGTGCAGAGTGGAGAGTTTGGGACTGTGTCTGCTACAAGGGCAGTGGGCTAGGAAAAGGACCGGCGGGAGTAGAACACCTGAGACTATTTACAGCCAGACAGAGCCCCTTCCCTGGGGGAGATTAAACCTCTGGGAAGGGAAATATGCACCCAGCCACCACCTCTTACAGGATCACAAGCAGGAGTGGTTCAGTAGCCCCCTGCAGGGTGCAGGTCTGCAAGAGAATGACAGAAAGAGAAACAGCAGGGAGCCTATTTTGAACTTCTCTCAGGGAGACAAAATATACTGTTTCCTACGGCCCTGTGATACTGAGGCCAGCAAAGCAGGGAGGTCAAAAATTGGTGCAGCAAGGGGGAATTGGGGCCCCGCCCAGCCTCTGCTAGCACAGAGATGCTCTCAGTACCAAGTAGGAAAGAGCTGACCCTCTTACACAGATTGGCCCTTCCCTTGAAATGGACAGCTAATTCAGCAGAAATGATACATTATTGGAAATAAACTGGGACAGACCAAGACCGGTGGTACAGGGGCAGGGGCAACAACCCACAAGACTTTCCCAGAAGACTGAACGGTGCTTCCCAAAAGAGACCCAGGGGCCCCACCCTCCCGATCAGAATAGAAGCCCCCTCTAGAGGTAGGTGAAGGTGATACAGGCGGTGCTGCAGAAGTTGAACAGCCCACCCAGGATCGTGAGCTGATAAAAAAACAGAGGTGGATGCAGAAAGAAAAGAAGGTAAACACCGAACTCCGCTGACATGAATTCTACCTTGTTCCTCTTCAGAATTTGTATTATTTTTTCTTTTGCATAACATTTTAAGACTTCTTCTTTTGCATCAATTGTATTCCAACTATTTCACTATTCTTTGTCTTTTACTTCTTATTCTTTTCATTTAGGTTTTTATATTATTTTTATTTCAAATATCACATTGTACTCTTCCCTCATCTTACTCCGTTTTGCCTTCTCCCTGCCCTTTCTTATTTTAGTTGTAATTCTTATTTTCCCCCACACTACACTTGGTTCCTTGTCCTTACTCTTACTATTCGTCTTCCCTCTGTCATCTCAAAATCACTCTTTCTTCCTTTGGTCAGCTCTCATTCTTTTTATCTTTCTTATATATTCTTGTTTTCTTTCCATCTTTATAAATTGTGGCTTCTTTGGTGTGGACGTTACGGTTATGACTATTCTTCTTCAACTCTATTCCCATTTGTTTACTATTGTTTTATTTCAGATCTGCTAGGTACTATCCCCCTGTCTTGCTCCGTGGTGCCTTCCTCCTGTACTTGCTTGTTTGAGTTTGGAATTGTACTTTTTCCCTTTCTTAGCCTGGATTCTATTCCTGACTCTTGTTATTTGCCCTCCCTCTGTTCTCTCAAGATCATTTTTCCTTACTGTAGACATCTCATACTCTCTTTTCTCTTTCAGATAATATCCTTATATTCTCTCCACCTTTATTAATCTTTGCTAAGCTGTCATGGTTATTGACCTGTTGCAGTTTTTCTGAAGTTATGTGCCCTTTGGTTCACTACTTTCTAAATTTTATTTCAAACCTCAAATTATAGTCTTCCTTTTTCTCACTCCATTTTCCCATTGCCCTTCCCTACTTACATTTTAAATTGTATTTTCTCCCTTGTTTTGCCTTATTTCCATTCCCTACTCTTATTTGTTCCCCTCCCTCCTCCCACTCGAAATCATTTTTCCCTCTTTTAGTCATCTCATATTCCCTTTTTCCTATCTTATAATGTTCTTAATCTCTCTACCTTTATTATTTTTTGCTGGATTGCTGTTGATATTGCTGATGTTGTGCTGGGTATTTTTGCTGGCACGGGTTTGGTTTTCCGAGTATTATTGCTTTGTTAACCAGCACCTGTACAGCAGCATCCAGGATGTGGTGGGAGGTGTGACGCCCAGTCAGCCAGCCGGAGGGGGAGCCCAACAATGAATGAACCATCAATAATCAAAGCCCAAGTACAACAAGAGAGCCCACATAAACTGAATGAAGGGCAAACCCAGAGCACACAGATCAGGAGATCAAAGAGACTGCACCACTGAGTCCCACAGAACTCCTACCACAGAAGGACACCCCATGAAGACAGGCAGGCAAAGCAGAGTAACTTGAGATGCAGAAACAAACAAAAAGAGCCACCTTAAATGGGGAGACAAGGAAATAGCCCCAGTTGAAAGGAAAAGAGGAATCCCCAGAAAAAGAGTTAAATGAAATTGAGTCCAGCAAGCTATCAGACAGAATTCAAAATAATGGTTATAAGGATACTCAAAGACCTCAGTGAGAACTACAAGGAATTTCATGGGAACCACAAGAAACTTAGTGAGAATTATAGCAGCATGAAAAGGATGTAGAAAATATGAAAAGGGACATAGGGACTATGAATAAGGACCAGGTGGAAATGAAGAATACAATATCTGAAATGAAAAATACACTAGAAGAAATTAAAGGCAGGTCAAATGAAGCAGAGGATCAAACCAGTGAACTGGAAGACAAGGTAGAAAGAAATACCCAGTCAGAGTAAGAAAACAAAAAAGACTAAAAAAAAAAATGAGAATAGCTTAAGGGAGCTTCAGGACTGCGTAAACGTAAAAATAATAGCATCATAGAATATCAGAAGGAGAAGAAAAGGAGCAAAGGATAGAAAAACTGTCTGAAAAATAATGGCAGAAAACTTCCCTAACTTGGTGAAGGGAAAAGTCTTACAAGTTCAGGAAGCAGAGAGGGTCTCAATTGAGATGAACCCGAAGAACCTACTCCAAGACACATCATAATTACAATGGTGAATTTTAAAGACAAAGAGAGGCTCTTAAAGGCAGCAAGGGACAAACAGCCTGTAACATTCAAGGGAGCTCCAATAAGACCATCAGCTGATTTCTCAACAGAAATACTACGAGCCAGAAGGGACTGACACAAAATATTCCAAATAATGAAAAACAAGGACCGACACCAAGACTACTCTATCCAGCAAGGCTCTTATTTAAAATAGAAGGTGAAATAAAGAGCTTCCCAGACAAAAGAAGGTTAAAAGAATACATCTTCACCAAGTCAGCACAGCAAGAGGTGCTAAAGGGACTGCTATAAAAAGGAGAAGAAATAGAGAGAGAGAGGGAGGAGGAGAGAGCGAGAGAAGGGAACACAGGTATGGTAAAAATGTCAATGAAAAAGCACCTATCAATAATAACCTTAAACATAAAAGGATTAAATGTTCCAATCAAAAGACATAGGGCAGCTAAATGGATGAGAAACATGACCTACATATATGCTGTCTACAAGAGACCCACCTCAGAACAAAATATCTATACAGGTTGAAAGTGAAGGGATGAAAAAAAGATATTCCAAGCAAATGGACATGAAAAGAGAGCTGGGGTAGCAATACTTATATTAGACAAAATAGACTTCAAAACAAAGGCTATAAAAAGAGACACAGAAGGATGCTTCATAATACATAAAGAAGTAATCCAACAGGATGATATAACCCTTCTAAACATATATGCGCCCAAAATAGGAACACCTAAATATATAAAGAAGATCTTGGAGGTCTTCAAGAAAAATATTGACAAAGCACAGTCAATATTTTGCCAAAATACTGACAAAACACAGCCTTAACACCTCGCTGTCAACAATGGATCTTCCAAAACAGAATCAACAAGAATATTGTGGCACTGAATGACGCTCTAGATCAACTGGAAATTGATCTAGATCACCCCAAAGCAGCAAAATATACATTCTTTTCAAGTGCACATGGACAATTTTCAAAAATAGACCACATGATAAGACACAAAATAAGCCTCAACATATTCAAAAAAAATTGAAATCATATCAAGAACCTTCTTGGATCACAATGGCTTAAAACTAGAAACCAATCTCAAGGAAAAAACTAAAAAAATTCAAATTCATGGAGACACATAAAATGTTATTAAATAATGAATGGATCAACAATGAAATCAAAGAAACCAAATGTATCTGGAAACAAATGAAAATGAACATACAACAAATAAAACCTATGGGACACAGTGAAGGCAGTACTGAGAGGGAGGTTCATAACAACACAGGCCTGCCTAAAGAAGATAGAAAAATCTCAAATAAACAACCAAACCCAACATTTACAAGAACTAGAGGAACAACAACAAACAAAGCCCAGATCAAGTAGAAGGAAGGAAATTATCAAGATCAGAGCAGAATTAAATGACACAGAGGCTAAGAGAACAACTCAAAGGATCAATAAATCCAGGAGCTGGTTCTTTGAAAATATAAACAAAATGGATAAACTTTTAACCTCTTGATTCATCAAAAAAAAAAGCAAGGATAATAAATCCAAATAAATAAAATAAGAAATGAAAGGGAGAAGTTACATCCAATATCACAGAAATACAAAGGATTGTAAGAAATTACTATGATCAACTACATGACAAGAAAGTGGACAGCTTGGGTGAAATGAACAAATTTCTAGAAACATACAATCTTCCAAAACTGAATCAAGAGGCAGAATGCCTGAGTAGGCTGATAAAAACTACTGGGATTGAAGCAGTAATCAAAAAACTCCTGGCACACAAAAACCTTGGACCAGATGACTGACAGGTGAATTTTACCAAACACTTAAGGAAGAACTAACTCCTTTCCATCTCAAAGTATTCTAAAGCATTCAAGAAGAGGGAAAAAATCCCAAACTCTTTTTACAAGGCCAACATAATTCTAATTCCAAAATCAAGTAAAGATAAAACAAAGAAAGAAAACTATAGGCCAATTGCTCTGATGAAAAAAAATTCTAAAATCCTCAACAAAATATTGGCAATCAGGATTCAGCAATACATTAAAAAGATCACCCACGATGATCAAGTGGGAGTCATCCCAGGGATGCAAGGATGGTACAATATTCGCAAATCATTAAATGTAATACCACATAAACAAAATGAAAGACAAAAACCATATGATCATATCAATACAAGCTGAAAAAGCATTTGATAAAATCTAGCACTCATTTATGATAAACACTAGGCAAAGTGGGAGTAGAGGGAGCATACCTCAACATAATAAAAGCCATATATGAGAAACCTACAGCCACCATTATACTCAACAGGCAAAAACTAAAAGCTTTCCCCTTAAGATCAGGAGCAAGAAAAGGTTGTCCACTTTCACCACTCTTATCCAACATAGTACTAGAAGTTTTAACCACAGTGATCAAACAAGAAAAAGAAATAAAAGGCATTCACAGTGGAAAGGAGGAAGTAAAGCTGTCATTATTGATAGATGACAAGATAGTGTCCATAGAAAACCCTATAGACTTCACCAAAAAACTACAACCTAGTAAGTGAATTTGGCAAAATAGCAGGATACAAAGTCAGTATTAAGAAATCGAGGGCATTTTTGTACACCAACAATGAAATCTCAGAAAGAGAAACTAGGAAAGGAATCCTATATACTGTAGCAACAAGAAAAATAAAGTACCTAGGAATAAATTTAACCAAGGAATGAAAGACCTGTACTCAGAAAACTGTAGAACACTGAAGAAAGAAATTAAGGAAGATACAAATAAGTGGAAGCATATACTTTGTTCATGGATTGGAGGAATTAAAATCATTAAAATGTCCATATTACTCAAAGCAATCTATAGATTCAACACAATTCCTATTAAAATACTAATGACATATTTCACAGACCTAGAATAAATATTTCAAAAATGTATATGGAACCAAAAAAAGACCCTGAATAGCCTCAGCAATCTTGAGAAAGAAGAATGAAATACAAGGGATCACAGTACCTGATATCAAACTATACTGCAAGGCCACTGTAGTCAAAACTGTCTGGTACTTGCATAAGAAGAGACACATAGATCAATAGAACAAAATAGAGAACCCAGAAATAAACCCATATCTCTATAGTCAATTAATATTTTTTGTTGTTTGTTTTTATTTGTTTTATTGTTGCTCAAGTACCGTTGTCTCCATTTTCCCCCTATGGTCAATTAATATTTGAAAAAGGGGACAGGAACATAATGGGCAAAAATAGCCTCTTTAATAAATGGTATTGGGAGAACTATACTGGTACATGCAAAAAATGAAACTAGACCACCAACTTATGCCATACACCACAATAAACTCAAAATGGATAAAAAACTTAAGTATAAGTCATGACACCATAAAAGTCCTAGAGGAAAACATAGGCAGGGAAATTTCAGATATCCCATGTAGCAATATATTTGCTGATATCTCCTAGGGCAAGGGAAATAAGGGGAAAAAATGACAAATGGGACTACATCAAACTAAAAAGCTTCTGCATGGCTAAAGAAAACATCATCAAAATGAAAGGGAGCTGACCATATGGTAGAATATATTTGTCAGTGATACATCAGACAAGGTTTTGATATCCAAAATATATAAAGAACTCATATGACTCCACTCCAGGAAGACAAACAACCCAATTAAAAAATGGGCAAAGGATCTGAATAGACACTTCCCCAAGGATGACATACAGCTGGTCATAGACATATGAAAAGATGCTCAACATCATTAGCCATCAGAGAAATCAAATTATAACCACAATGCGGTATCACCTCACACCTGTTGGAATGACCATAATTACTAAATAACAAACAGCAAGTGCTGGTGAGGATGTGGAGAAAAGGGAACCCTAGTGCACTGTTGATGGGAATGCAGGCTGGTGTAGTCACCATGGAAAACACTATGGAATTCCTCTAAAAATCAAAGATGGAACTGCCTTTTGAACCAGCGATTCTGCTGCTAGGAATATATGCTAAGAATCCCAAATCACCAATTCAAATGAACTTATGCACCCCTATGTTCACAGCAGCGCTATTTATAATAGTCAAGTGCTGGAAACAGCCTAAGTGCTCATCAGTAAATAAGTGGATCAAAAAACTGTGGTACATTTAAACAACATACTACTGTAGAGCAAACAGAAAGAAGGAACTCCTACCTTTCACGACAGCATGGATGGAACTGGAGAATATTATACCAAGTGAAATAAGCCAGTCATTGAAAGACAGATACCATATGATCTTGCCTATCATTAGTGGAGGAATCTAATGAACAAAATATACTAATGAACAAAATAGAACCACAGGCATGGAAACATGGAACAGACTGACAGTGGCCAGAGGGGTGGGCAATGGGGATAATGGTGGAAAGAAGGGGAAGGGACTAGTCAAAGAACATGTACGAATGACCCACGGACGTGAACAACAATGTGGGAACTGACTGCGGGAGCAGGGGATGGGATGGGCGGAGGGGGTCAAAGTAGGAAAAAATTGGGACAACTGTAATAGAATAACAATAAAAATGATTTTAAAAAGTTTTAGTGGAACAGTTAGTGGTATTTCTTTACACACTGCCTACGCCTCCTTTTGCACTACAGTGGCAGAGTTAAGCCCGTGCAAGACAGACTACACGACCCACACGGCCTACAAAATTTAATGTCTGGCCCTTTATAGGAAAAGCTTGCTAACCTCTGCTTCAAGCCATTCATCCTACTCAACATACCTTCTAGATTTTATGACCGCATTACTTTTCTGCTTACAAGGGAATAAGTATAAACTTTTAAGCCTGGTATAAAGCGCCCTTTATGACCTAGTTCCAGTCGACTGCTTTGCCCTCTTTTTCCCTTTTCAATTCTAATAGTCGCATGATAGAACAACGCAAAAATTCTCACTATGACCAAAAAGTATCAGTCACCTTTATCAATATGTGTTTAACAGTTCCTTCTGCCTAGTATTCTCTTCTCCTTCTAAATCTGAAAACCTGCACTCATTCTCAAAAACCCAATTTACTTTCACTGAAGTAAATTTTACACACAATAAAATGAATACACCTTAACTGTACAGTTTAATTAAGTTTTTCAAATATACACACTGTGTTACCAACACCGAAATCAAAAAATAGAATATTTCACGTCAATGCAGAAAGTTCCGTCTTGCCCTGTTCATCAAAACTCTCCCACCGGCTACCACTATTCTCATCACTTCTCAGTGCTGCCTCGTATTCCAGTGTGTGTTTAAACTACTATATGTGTAACCCCTCTCTTATTGATAGCCATTTGCGTTATTTCTAGTTAGGAGCTATTATGAATGAAGGTGATGTGAACGTTCTCTGCATGTCTTTTTGGGGATACAGGTTTTTTTTCCGTTCTTAGGAATTTCTGGCTCATCAGCTAGGTGCACATTTAACTTCATAAAGAACTGCCAAACTGTTTTCCATTTTACACTGAGACCAGCAATGTATGACTCAGTTGCTCCTCATCCTTGCCAATATTTGATATTTTCAATCTTAATGGGAATAAGTGTTCCTCATTGTGATTTTAAGTTACATTTCTCTGATGACTGTGAGCCTTAGCACCTTTTCTCGAGCTTACTGGCTATTTGCATGTCTTCCTTCGTGATGAGTCTGTTCGTGTCTTTGGCTCATTTTTTTTCAGTTGAATTGTTCTTCATATTGTTGCTCTACAAGATTCTTTATATATTCTAGGTGAAGTCCTGCAAACATTTTCCTCAGGTGGTGGGTTCCCTTTCCATTTCCTTAGCAGTGTCATTTGATGAGCAAATATTTTTAGAAGTTTTTATTCTTTTCCATTGATCTATTTGTCTCTACTTACACCAATACCATACTCTCTTAATTACTGTAGCTTTATATTTTTTGTTCTTTTTCAAGGTTGTTTTGCCTATTCTAGATCCTTTGTATTCTCATAAACATTTTAGAATCATACTATCAATTTCTAAAAAAATAAAATAAAAAGCCTGGTAGATTTTGACTGGTATTGCATTCAATCTATAAGTCAATTCGCATATAATTAACATGTTGATAAAATTGAATCTTCCAATCTAAAAATATGATATATCTCTCTACTCAGTTACATCTTCATTAATGTCCCTGCAATGCTGCTTTCATTCTCAGAATGGAGTATAAATTATAATTTAATTCACTCTTCTATTTTTGTTATTAGCATATAGAAATACATTTTTATATTGACTTTATATCATATGACTCTGCTAAGTTTATTTATTAGTTCTAACAGCTATTTTGTAGATTCTTCAGGATTTCCTGTACGATTATGTCAAAGACCCGGTTTTAATGTCACCTTTTAAACCTTTCTTAACTCTCTCAGACAGAATTTGTTACCTGCCTCTGAAGTCCCACAGAGCTGTGTCGATATCAGTGCCTCCTTTAGAGCCTGCGTTATCTATGTTGTAATCACCTATTTATCTGTTGTGCTCTCAGGGAGAAAATGTCATTTTTTCATTTTGTGTTTCCACTTCCTGGGGCACAAAGCATATTTGTGTGAAGAATGAATGAGCGAATATATATTCTGAGATTTCTGGGATTACGTATTTCAAATAAATATTCCAAATATACTTTCCTGCCCTATAGTGCACACGCTATGTATCTCACTTTAAAAACAAACAGTGGACCACAGAGCTGGATGCTCTGCCCAATAACAGCACAGAAGTAAAGGTGACTAAAAGGTAGAAAGTTGGAATGCTTCTCATTCTGTATATTATTAAGATGACTTAAGCTAGTACATGGATGGATCTGCAACCCAAATCTCATACCTCTTCTTTCCTTCCTTTCTCAAAAATAGCTAAACAACATAACCATATATTCTAAACAGAAGGTGGGACCCCATTAAGGGGATAAAGTGCCAAATAGGGAGGCACAGCTAGGTAAAGTAAGAGAACCCTCAGCTTTACCAATAATGCAGAATCTAGGAGCAGTTGCTCCCAGAACTTCTGCTTTCTCGTATCTAACACCTGGGTTTGAGACCAGATGATCTCAAGGACTGAAGTTCTTCTAATGCTTATGGCTTGGGCAGAAAAATCTTACATGTTGCTAAGTCTTACATATTGTTTATTATTCAGTACTATTTGCACTCCCGTCATTGCATGGTCAACAAATTAACTCATTATTTATTCAATGTTCTATTTATTCCTACAATGTAAGACACCCTTTTTAGTGAACACATACTTTCTAATGACAGGACAAATGAGTACCAATTTGTGCCTTTTTAGGACACAAAAGCACTAGTTGGTATAACAAATACTTCCTATTTCCATCCGAGAAGAACGCATCCACCTTCCCTCCTTCAGCAGGCCGAAAAGAGGTGAGTGTGAAGCTAATAACAAGTCTGGGCACATGTTTTCACATGTTCTTCTCATTTCCCCACTTCCCTAAACACAGGATTTGTACCTTCCCAGAGTTTGACCAGGATCCTGGTACCCTATTTTAACAAGCTGTTATTCATTAAGTATTTGATGGGAAGAGAAAAGAGAGGTGCCAATACTCTGTACCTGAAGAAGATCCTCCGCCAACCTTTCAAAATTGTCAAACCTGATTGCAAAGACATAAGTTCTGGTCAAATATCTCCAAGTTGAATCCATTTATAGCAACTGGAGAGTCAATTCTAGAGTCACATGTTTGAAGTCACAGTTCTAAAACTATTTGTGAGAAACTGAGTTGTGAGAAAACTAGAGTTTTCCAATCTATCATCCTGTAACCAATTTAGACAGTGGAAATTAGCATTCTTTTAATTAAAAAAAATATATATTGGAGTGGATAAAGATAAGTTATGTTTCATGAAGATTTTGTTTTACCCTATGTGTGTGTGTTTCTATACTGGGTTACATATAAAATGTATTCAACTGTGGGTCACAGGCAGAAGGCTCATAAGCCTGTAACTCTCAGTTTCTTTTCATTTAAAAGTAAAACATCAACAAACAACAAGTGCTGGCAAGGTTGTGGAGAAAAAGTGCTGGAAACACTGTAAGTGTCTGTCAATAAATGAGTGGATCAAAAAACTGTGGTACATTTACACAATGGAGTGCTACATGGCAGAAAGAAAGAAGAAGCTCCTACCCTTTGTGACAGCATGGATGGAACTGGAGGGCATTATGCTAAGTGAAACAAGCCAGGTGGTGAAAGACAAATACCGTATGACCTCACCTATAAGTGGAACCTAATCAACAAAACAAACAAGCAAGCAAAATAGAACCAGAGACATGGAAATAAAGAACAAACTGACAGTGACCAGGGGGGAGTGGGATAACGGGGGAAAGAAGGGGAAGGGACAAGCAAAGGAACACGAATAGAGGACTCATGGACATGGACAATGGGGGGGATTGACTGCGGGAGTGGGGGTCAGGGTGAGCAAGGACTAAAAGGCAGAACAACTGTAACTGAACAACAATAAATTGGAAAATAAAAGTTAAACAGTATTCTTCATTAAAGGATAGGAGACATGATGATGAAAATAAGGAAATTAATTTTTTCCCAAGGAATAGATGGGGTGGGGAGGTTAACTTTGCAGTTTCCAGTTACTCGGAGAGCTGGAGGTAGGTAAACTTAAGTCACAAGGAAAGCAACAACAGCTTATCTCCCTGATAAGCTTCAGGTACTTCCCTCAAAGAATCCACCTTTTTGGTGAACCAGAGCTAAAAAACTAGTTAAGTCTTTTTATTTCTTGATTATGTCTGTCTCCTTTGAATTGCCTTAGATTCAAGAAATGCAGAAAATATATTTTATAGGTGTATTTTTAGCACCTATGGTATTCAGGGGTCAGACATTCAAATCTTAGCTCTGTCATGTACAAGCTGTGTAATCCAGCGCAAGATGCTAACTTCTCTATGCCCCAGTTTCCGCTGTAAAATGGAAATAGCTGTGTTGTGCAGATTAAATGAGAATAAACATGAAAAGTGCTTACAGCAGTAAGCACCCTTAATTATTACCCAGACTGGCACTACCCTACTGGCTAGGGGATACCACATCTGATGGGGTTTCATCCCACTGGGGAATAGGAAGATGTGCTCCTACTAAGCATAGTTTGCGTATCATGATGGTACCATGGAAGGAATGCAGCCTTCCAGTCTAGACTTGGGCTCAAACTCTTGTCAAATCTTTTTGCTCACTGAGTGACCTTCAGTGATTTAATTAACATCTGAACCCATTTCCCCTTCTTTAAAATGAATATCTAATACTTGGAATGGAGATAATGATAACACTTATAAAGCATTATCTGGAATGGACTGACTCCTGTCAATTTTCCCCTTCCCCTTTTATAACAACTTCACAGGAAGACAAAAAGGTAATCCTAGTTCCAGGGCCCCTCACTGTGCATTTCGGATGTCCTTGGGGATTACTTCAAAGTCAGGGCATTGCCCTTCTGGTCACCACTAAGAATATACCACTGGCAAATGTCACTTGCAACAGCAAAGTGTCCCTGTGCAATCAACTATATCGCAGATCTTAGAACAAATCGCCATTCCCACAGGAATTGTCTTATTATCACTGGAATCATTTTTCTTGATAAAGTGATTTAATATATTAAAAATAAAAATTTTAGAGTGCTATAATTCACCTTCTTACTACGACTATTTTTCGTTCTTAGCTATTACCTTATAGTCTTTGTTCACATGCAGAGGTTTTGTCTTGTAATTTCTGTGAAAGACTAAATCATTTATATTCTACTTTTTTATGTGACATTATCCTATCAAGTAGTTTCTAAATGGACCACCTTGCAAAAGTTTTATAATATTGAATGCAAGCATTATCTTCAGGTTTATGCTACAGCAGGGTTCTTAATGAAATTTTTTTTCACATTTTTCTCTTTACCAAAATTCTTTGGAAAATCACAAAGGTTTTGATGTTTGATATCTCTTATGTACTCCTTAATAAAAATGAGAATGACCCTTTGCTAACAAAGAGCAGATTCTTCATCTCATGAGGCCAGGGATTTGATCTGGGGGCTGATTCAG
Organism: Mormoops blainvillei; assembly: GCA_004026545.1. Classification (NCBI taxonomy): domain Eukaryota; kingdom Metazoa; phylum Chordata; class Mammalia; order Chiroptera; family Mormoopidae; genus Mormoops; species Mormoops blainvillei. The sequence goes on from PVJD01013459.1 coordinate 25,583, forward strand.
ACTTGGAGAAACTGGGGTAAAAATACACTCGAATAGACCTCAGAATCCATTCAGACAATGCACTTGTCTCATTTTAAAGTGGCCAGGAAAAGCAATATGCATGTTTCAGTAGTGGAGTCCCATGACAAATCACATAGCCGTTCAAGAGATAAAAACCACCCTGGACTTGCTGGAAGCCTGGAGCAGAAGTGAAGGACTGGGGGCGGGAGAGCAGGAAGAGAATGGGACGAGTAATCTGTTACACATACATTGTGTGCAGCAAGAGCAAACAGAACGGGAGCTCAGTATGCTTGAAAAGGTAGGATGTAAATCTGGCCTTCTGAACGAGTATTATGTCCTATCGAAGTCCATTGTTTCATGGAGCCCAAGCCTAACAATATCCCATTGTGGCAGTTGCAAAGGCCAGTTGGTTAAATCCCAGTTTTCCAGGTCACTTCCCTCATTTTCAGCCTCCAGGGCTGTACCCCTGAGGACGGTTCTGCTCTCCCTACCTGGCTGCCCTGCTGGTTGTGTAAGTACAGACGGTCTGGTTTGAGGGTACTAACAATCTCCCAGCCTTGATCTGATTTTTATTCAGTGCAAAGACTGTCACATGTATTTCCAGAGAGATGACATGGGAAAAGCTGTCTCTGAAATTGCCAACCCAGAGCCTACTGCAAATCTGCAGGGCCACCTTTGCAACTACAAGGATGCTTCACACAGATGGAAGGTGCTCTTAAGGGTTTTATATAAATCAGTGGATGGTTTGATATTTTCATTTTAAAGGGAACTTAAAGACCAGCTTCAATTGCAAGAGACTGTTTGCTTGAAATAAACCTGGAGTGAGTATGAATATTAAATAGATTTTTAAATCTCTGGGCTAAAACAAAAATATGGCTACCAAGCATCCTTCCTGCACATGGATTTCTCCGTCACGTAGTATCTTTGTATTGACACAAGAATTGGATAACCAGCCAACTGGGAGTGGTTGATAAAGAGGCATTGGGATGATGGAACATCTCCTGGGAGTTATCTACTTCATATTCAGTGGCTCCTAGATGAAGGGGGTGATAACTTCTAATGGAGAGGTTTTACATTACTTTTTCATGGTGTCTGTGGGGCAGCATACAAGTGAAAACCCAAATGTTTCAAAGAAGGGAAAATGTTGGTTGCCAGTGTGTGCTGTGGTCATGTTCTTTGCCTCTTCCTTCCTGACTGGGTCAGAGGATCTTGGTACAGACTGACTTCGGTACAAGACTCCAAGGTAAGCATGCCTGCTGGGCATGGGAGTACACAGACAGAAAGAAGAGGCTGGGTCTTGGGTCTCTTGGGCTGATTTCTTTGAAAATGGATGAGTTGCAGAGTCTAAAATGTATTCCTTTATCTAGTCAAGAAGCCTGTGAAGTATAATTGGAAGGGAAGCATTCCAGCCTGACACTCCCCTTCCCTGGGCGAGTGTTGGTTAACTGCTCAGCTTCTCTGTTGTGTCCCTTCCCCTGTCTGTAAAATGGGATGAAAACTGTCCTTTCTTTCTCCCTAGGATGCTGTTGAGGAACAAAGAGCCCCAGTGTCCGTGAAAGAGCTGCATAAAAGTAAGTTATTCGTATTTTGTACTGATTAACAAACATTTAGGGAATAATGGTACTTGAGTTCACACTCATGGCATACTTCTTTCAGGAGCCATTAGTAACAGGTGAACCTCTTTTTAGCACATCCCCCACCCCCCACCCCTTTTACACTGACTAGTTGAGAACTGCTTTTCCTATTTGCAAAGGTTGTATTTCATCCCATCCTCCATGGGGGTTGGGGTGCTGGGGTACCTACTGATAACTTACTCAGGCCCAGCAGGAAGTCCATTAGATCTAAACTCTGTGGAAAAGGTGGAAATAGGCTAAGGGCAGTAGGGGACTTACGGAAAACAAAACCAAAATATGCATTTCTTCTGTTAGGACCAGTTGATCAAACTCAATTTCAGATAAACAACACTTAGGTGACATTTTCTAAATCATGTTATGATCTTAAAATGTCTGCTTTCTCTGTGTCTAGCTATGTTATGTATTTTAACGATTCTTTGGGTCCCAATTTTTAGATCTATACCCAATCCCCTGATTTACTAAAGCATTATCCTTCTTCCTATCTGATTGTAGAAGAGTACAGTGCTCCCCAGGTAAGAACTATATTCTCTTCATCAGTGAATGCTTAGGCGCTATAGGTGACTGAATGTCACATGGAACATTTATCATAATATAATAGGAAAATAATAAGTTATTACAGTCCTTCTGTGTGATTTATTCATGCTCTGTTTCTCTATCTGTGAAATGAGGCATTTGGATAAGATGATCCAATCTGGTTCAAAAATGGAGTAAGCAATATCCTTTTCCTACAGGGATTTTCTCTCCTGCTCTTGACCCACCCACATTTTCCTCCTCCAGAGCTTAGCAAATAGTCAATCCATTTGCAAGGGCTGAATTTGGTGGGGAGGAGGACCCGGGGGTCGGGGGAGAGGCTCATGGATTCCTCTGGTTCACTCCAGCCTCACCCACCTTTCCAATATTTACCAATGGGAAAACTCAAGATTTCTCTGAGCAGGTCAGCAACCATCTGGGGAGTGACTCATAAAACAAAATCTGTGCCAGGCTTTGGGAGAACGAAATAAGTGAGTGCCTGTCTTTTAAGGGTCTTCCCATCTTAGTGGAGGAGAGGGTCAGAAAAACAGAACTGTAATATAATGAGGTCAGTGCTCTGCGAGGCACATGCTCAGGTAGGAGGAGCATAGACAGGGCACTAGAGAACGAACCTACAGCCAGTCAATTGGGTGTCGCATCAGTACACAGATCTCACAGCAAAGCGAGTTCAGATTTGTGGGCTCCAAGCTAGGTTATAACAAATGGAGTAAATCGTAAAGTGTTGGAACTCTAAGGGTCGTTGAGCTACTTTCCAAACATTCTAATATAATTAGATTTCATTCTGTTCGAGGTGAGAGACCAGTAGCCAGAGATCCGGGTCTCCATTAACCTTCACACAATGGGGCTGATAAAGCCCTCTCTTCAAACAATGTCTTGGTGATCACTTTATCAGATGTAATTACATTTTCTAATCTTACAGTGACTTTCTTACAGGTACCGAGGGACTCAGGTTAAGGATCTTACAAAGGTTATCTGTTTAGATTCTGTCCAGTTTAAGGTGGCAGGTCTAAGCTTTATTAAGCATTGTCCTAGCTCTACAGGTGGTGTCACAGCAGAGCAATGCCCTAAACACAGACCGACTGACCCCCAGTTTGGGGGCCATGTAATCAACGCCTATCTCTGAACAATGCCTTGATGATACCACCCACGCCCCTCCCTTCTGCCTGCGGGGCCTGAGGCTGATGCGACCTCAGAGGCATGTGGTGAAATTCCGATTGAGGAGGTGCCTGGTTTGTTCAGTGAGATCACCTGAGCTATATTCACCTCGCAGGTGAAGTCTGGATTACTCATGAATCTCGTGGTTTCTAGAACCAAAGATTTCACGTACTAGGAGGCTGCACTAAAACCTGCTCTGGTCCGAGATTGTGTTAAAACCTTAGGTAAATGTGTCGCCCAGTTCAGTTATATGCTTGTCCTCATCCAGCACTTCTTGTTTGTGAATTGATTAAAGAGGGAAAAAAAATGGGGTGAATGAGTGGAAGAGGGAATATATATATATTTATATATATATTTATATATATATTTATATATATATTTATATATATATTTATATATATTTATATATATATTTATATATTTATATATATATTTATATATATTTATATATATATTTATATATATTTATATATATATTTATATATATATATAAAAAGAGGGGAAAATGGGGTGAATGAGTGGAAGAGGGAATATATATATATATATATATATATATATTCATCATTAACTTTAAATATCTTAAAGTTACCCAATACGTTCTTTTGGCAAATTCCTCTTCTCATGGAAATATTCTCCTATCCAGCTCTGATCATGCTGCTTGCTTAGTGCTGATTTAATTACAAGCCCCTTTACCCTCTCAGTAAACAGAGAGACATCACTGTCCACCATACCTAGATCTTCAAGGTAAAAAAAAAACCTCAGCATTTCTCTCTTTTCAAGTAACAACCTCGACCATCTGGTTAAATAAACAAACAAAAAGGCCCTTTCAGGTCCATTCTTTGGCAATAACTGTGCAGTATTTTCATTTCTAATGCATTGGTTCCTATACTTACACTGTCAGGGCTCATCCCTAACCTTTGCCCATTACACTCAAGTTCTTCAGGGGGTAGCTGTTAAAATGTGATAAGGCAAAGTTGTCCTTATGAAAAATTCCTCCTGTATTTTTGTTCACAGCTTGTCCTTTCAGAAGTGAGTAATGTTTCTGATACCCAGTTAATTTAGGCACTGTAAGACAGTAACTGGTGAGAAGGGGTAAATTAGCACGTGGTCTGGTGTGATCACAGAAGTCATACCCAGTGCAGTTTGGACACCTGGTATCCTTGGGGAAACATAGTTAGTTACCCAGAAAGGTCGTCACAGCTCTGCCACTAAACCAGCTCTGCAACCAAGGTCACTGAGCCTCTGTGTAGTTTGAAATTTACATTTTCATGAGGGAGTGGGACTTGTGATGTCACTGCTAGGCACATCCTGAGGATTATGTCGCTCAAACACAGATAGTCCAGGGTAGCAGTGGGACTCAAACTAGACGGGGGGCCTTTCTTTCTTCTACCATCTGTAACTCATGGGGACTATTAACCTAATCTATTGCTTTAAAATGGTGCTATTAATACCAAGATGACGACTCTGCCAGAAAAGAAAAAATCCTAGCCCCTTTTTAAAAATTACATTTATTAACTTAACATTTATTACCAAGTGCCAGGTAATGTCTTTAAAAGGAATCACTGGGTTAAATCTCACTCCAACCTTTGGGGTAGCTACCACTATCTTAACCATTTTTGAGATGAGGCAACCGAGGGGTACAGAGAGGCGAGGAGCATTCTCAGGGTCATACACTAGTGAGTAGTGGAACTAGGGTTAAGTGAATCCGACTCCACGCTCTCTACTACTACGCATGCTCTCCAAAACTCACGGCGATTGGAATTACACTCCATCTGTGAACACCAGGGACGGCACAGAGCAATCAGTGTGTCCTACAGAACTGGGACTGGGACTGACCAAAAACTCTCTTTCACTTTCACGAACTTGGGTTTTGTTTAAATTCCCTTTATACTCCTCTGAGGTGAAGTCTGTAAGTTCTCACATGAATCAGAAGAAGGAAATGTCGAAGATGCTTGTGGGGGAAGGGAGCATATGAAATATAATTAAATGATTGAAGAAAATGATCAGTTTTGAGCTGTTTTGATCAGCTGAATCATTCTCTATTTGTTGTACAATAGAATGGGGTAATCAAAGGCAATTTGTGTTCCTATCTTAAGGGAGTGGTCATTGTGATTAGTACAGTTTCTGAAAATATTTTAACAACCCCACCCCGCCTCCATTCCCCTCACCCCCAGTTAAGCAAATCAGTCCTAGAGGCCCAAGGGCCCCACCTTTCTGTAATATGTAGAGGTGAGAGAAAGGTGCGTGTCAGCAAGCAAGCTATGCAAAGAATTTGTAGAGGACACTGAAGTTCACAAACAGAATGGCCTCCAAGATCCCCCAAATATCTCATTTCCAATCTTCTGGAAAATCCAATCTTCTTTTGGATTAAAGAACATGGTCTGAAACCACAGCCAGCCAGAATTAAAAGACAAAGCTCATTTTCCATGAGGGAGGGCCCTTCTCTACGGAACGCCCTTCCTCTCATATTCTTACAGAATGATGATTTGCTAACCCTCTAAGTGTGGAATCTCCCATTGACCGCCCTGCCCATCAGCTAACACTGAACTCTGCCAGAGCCTCCTCTTGTAAGTAAGCTGTGGACAGGTAGCCAAAGGAAGTGGGTGGAACAGGACATTCAGGCCAAGGCAGCAGCCTGTGCAAAGACCAAGAGAGGAGAAAACACTCACACAGCTCACAAACACTGAGCAGATGTTCTTCAACTTGGCTGCCTATTAGAATCACCTGGAGAGCTTAGGCAAGTCTCCATGCTCATGTTACTCCCCAAATTAATGAACAGGTTCTCTGGGGCCAGGACACAGATGTCTGTGATCTCAAGGTAGTCATGTCTGAGACCTCATGGCCTGGATGGCAGAGAATGGGACCAAAGAAAGGCCAGGGATGAGGATGAGAGCTGGCATTGAAATAATATGTGGAGGAGATAGTGGGGTCTTCCATGAATTTTCTGGGTTTTTTAATTAAATTTTTGGGGTGGTATTGATTATGAAAATTATACTGGTTTCACGTACACAATTTCACAACACATCAGCTGTTCACCACCCCAAGTCCAGTCTCCTTCCACCACCATTTGTCCCCCCTATGCCCTCCCCATTGCCCCAGGTCCCTCTCCTACCCACCCTGGAATTCACCACACTGTTGTCTGTGTCCATAGGTGAGGTGGGGGTGCAGGGATTGAGAAAAAAAAGAGAAAAAATCTCATGACATTTTCTTTTTTTGATTATGAGAGGAGATTGACCAGGTGCTGCAGGTGAATAAGAAATGGGAAGACAACAGCAGTGGCGCAGGAAAGACAGTGAAAAAACTGCTGTAAAAGCCAGACAGGGGGCGGCAGTGACTGGCCAGGGCTAATTCCAGACACAGCCCAGACCCAGAGCACACAGACGGTGGGGCCGAGATAGCAGAGGAAATGACGCGGGAAGAGTCAGGGAATGAGGACAGCTGCACGACCAAAGGGGGCGAAGAATGAAGATGGGGTCATGGCTACCCAAAAGCGGCCTCACGGGCCTCTCCTGCCACTTTCCCAAATGTGCTAGCAGGAGCGAGCCCAGGAGGCCAGTAGCACTTGGGCTTCTGCTCTGTGCTGTCACTTGCCACAGGAGTCACTTGCTCCTCACGGTGGGGAGACAGAACCAGAAGAGCAGGAGTTGCCATCTCCAGTCTAGCAGTGACCACACTTATGTCTTAGGGCCCTGACCAGCTTCCATCGGCTTCATGAAAGTACCTGTAAATTCCCCATCTGCTCAAAACCAAAAACTGGAATGTACGAGCTGACCACGAATTTTTATAACACTTCAAGTATAATCTGAGAGACATCACTTGGATACTAAAATAGTGAGATTTCTAGTTCCTTTTTACTTTTTATGTGCATATAAAGATAGGATATTCAAAATAGGACTCTGCCAGAAAATCCTGGAAGTATAATCTTGATAATCATATAGTGCATGTATTGCACACTTGGTAAAAAATGATTTTGAAAATGTTCACCAAAAATGAGGACATTAGCACAGGAAGAGACAAACATTCACAAGCATCAATCTTCTAAAGTCCTCCTCTAATCTATGCAAAGTTGTTATGACAGAGAAAGGAGAAACCAAGAAATAAAGGAGTTTTCAGAAATAACAAACTAAAAATAAAACCCTTTGAGTATGTCGATAGGAAAAAAAGTACCATACTTTGAATTATGAAATAAACCTATGAGGAAGAACCCCAGCTCCATGATTGCAAATTTAAGTATTTAGCATTCAACTTATTCTTAGATTAATTTCAGTTAAGGGTACCAATATCTTACCATGTTGAAACAAGGCTGCTGAACAGAGTACAGGGAGCTAGCCTGGAGGTGCCCTCGCACTTTCTGTGGGACCCCAGAAGTCCCCCCTTGCTGGTCCTCGGGTGCCATGTCTGTCTAATGAGCCATTGAAATAAGTGCTTCTCCATCCTGCTGCCCATTGGAATCACCTAGAGAGATTTTAAAACATACCGATGTCCCTAGAAATTTCCAGAACTATTAAATTAGACTTTGGCATCACTATTTTTAAAAATTCCCGAAGTGATTCTTCTGCATTGCCAGAGTTGAGCGTTGCTGAATGAGCTAGATGATTTCTGTGTTCTCTTTAAAAAATTAGGTTTCTATTTCATGGGACACTTCTCCCTCAGGTTCACCCTCCACAAAAGAAAGTACAGAATGGCACAAGCTTCCTTTTCTTTTCAGCGGTTGTACATACACATGTAAGGACACCACACATGGAGGTCAAGACCAACATTTTAAAAGGAAAAATGCTTTCAGGCTTTACGTGTGATCTTCAATATCGTAATGGTTTGGTTTGTTTTAAGGAGAAATTCTAAATTGCTTCTAAAAGGTATTTGGTGCTATTCAGTTGCCGAAAAGTCCTCAGGTGAGCACGGAGACGGTGAAAATGGCGCAGAGTCCTTTGCCTGGGTGAGCGCCGGGCTGTGAAGCCAGCACTCACGTGGGAAACTGGCTCCCGGCGGTGGCGTTCCTGCCACTAACCTTTATGCCAGTGGAGTGAGCAGTTTCTCTAAATACAATGGAACCTCTGCCACTTTGAAG
>PVJD01013460.1:0-33930 GCA_004026545.1 Mormoops blainvillei
TACTCTATCCAGCAAAGCTATCATTTAGAGTGGAAGGACAGATAAAGGGTAGACAAGGTAAAGCTGAAGGAGTTAATCACTGCCAACTCATTATTATGTGAAATGTTAAAGGGACTTAGAAAAAGAAGATTAAAACTGTGAATATTTAAATCTCAATAAATTCACAACTATCAACAATTGAATCTAAAAAAAGACCTAAGCAAACAAGCAGAACAGAAACAGAATCATAGATATGGAGACCGTTTGGTGGGTTATCAGTTGGGAGGGGTAAGGGGAAAATGGGAGGAAGAGTGCTGGTATTAAGAAGTGCAAATCGGTAGCAGAATAGATAGAAGGATGTTAAGAACAGTATAGGAAATGGAGAAGCCAAAGACCTTGTATGCATGACCCATGGACATGAACTAAAAGGGAATTGTTGGTAGGAAGGGGTATTGACTGGAGGGGAGTTAAGGGGGAAAAACTGGGATGACTGTAACAGCATAATTAATAAAATATATTAAAAAATAAATATAGCATTCTTTCTCTAAAAAAATAAGAAACTCAGGACATGTCTGTGGAGTGACAAAAACGTGGATTTGACTGTAGTTTAGGATGCATGAATGGGAACATGGGAGAAAAAGGTAGATCAAAGTACGTGCACATCATAGTAAAAATTTGGATTTTGTTAAACAGTAGAGAATCTTTGAAGGGTTTTGAGCTAGGGGATCAATATAAGCAAGCTGAGTTATGCAATAATATCATTTATTTATTCTAAATATAACTATATATATGAGGGGGGACCCAAAAAACCCCAGAATTCATTTATATAAAATTGTGTATTTAGACTTCTGGCCAAGATAGAGGTGTAGGTAGATACACTTTGTCTCCTCGCACAGCCAAAAGAAGGACAACAACAAGTTTAAAAACAAAAAATAACCAGAACTGCCAGAAAATCGAACTGTATGGAAGTCTGATAACCAAGGAGTTAAAGAAGAAACATTCATCCAGACTGGTAGGAGGGGCGGAGACGGCCGCCACGGTGGCAGAGGACTCCTACAAGCCCGACAAGCCTGTGGCTGGAGGACAGGGCGGGCAAGGCAGCGGCTGGCAGACGGGGCGGCCCCACATTTGCGTGCAGGTAAACTGGGAGGAACAGCTGGGGAGTGGGAGAGACCGTGCAACCCAGGGCTGTCTTTTTCCCAGGCGAGAGAAGAAAGCCTCAAGACCTCCACTGGTAAACACCTGTGGGGATTGCGGCAGTGGGAGAGACTGTCATTTTCACAAAAGAGTTCGTTTGAGAGACCCACAGGGTCCGAGAATGTGTGCAAACCCACCCTCCCAGGATCAGAAGGTCCCAGTTTATTTGTGGGTAGTGGGGCAAGCGACTGAAAACCAGCCAGGAGCCAAGCAAGTGTTATTGTTCCCTTTCAGACCCCTCCCCCACATACAGTGCCACAAGGCAGTGACGTTGGTTGCCCCACGGTGGCGAATACCTAAGGCTCCACCCGTCACAACATAATACACATGCCAAAACAAAAAAAAAAAATAACACAAATGAAAGAACAGATCAAAGCTCCAGAAGTAGAACTAAATGATGAAGAAATAGCCAACCTAACAGATGCAGAGTTCAAAACACTGGTAATCAGGATGCTCACAGAAGTTGAGTATGGTCACAAAATGGAGGAAAAAGTGAAGGCTATGCAAAGTGAAATAAAGCAAAATATAAAGGGAACCAACAGTGAAGGGAAGGAAACTGGGACTCAAATCAACAATTTGAGCAGAAGAAAGAAACATTCAACCAGAACAGAATGAAGAAACAAGAATTCAAAAAAATGAGGAGAAGCTGAGGAACCCCTGGGACAACTTTAAACGTTCCAACATCCGATTCATAGGGGTGCCAGAAGGAGAAGGGGAAGAGCAAGACATTGAAAACTTATTTGAAAAAATGAAGGAGAACCTCCCCAATCCGGCAAAGGAAATAGACCTCCAGGAAGTCCAGGAAGCTCAGAGTTCCAAAGAAGTTGGACCCAAGGAAGCACACACCAAGGCACATCATCATTACATTACCCAAGATCAAAGAAAAGGAGAGAATCTTAAAAGAAGCAGCAGTAAAGAAGAGAGTTACCTACGAAGGAGTTCCCATAAGACTATCAGCTGATTTCTCAAAAGATCCCTTGCAGGCAAGATGGGGCTGGAAAAAAGTATTCAAAGTCACGAAAGGCAAGGACCTACATCCAAGATTACACTATCCAGCAAAGCTATCATTTAGAATGGAAAGGCAGATAAAGTGCTTCCCAAATAAGGTCAAGTTAAAGGAGTTCATCATCACCAAGCTCTTATTACATGAAATGTTAAAGGGACTTTTATCTAAGAAAAAGAAGATGATCAAAACTATGAACAGTAAAATGACAACAAACTGACAACTATCAACAACTGAACCTAAAAAGACAAAAACTAAGCAAACAACTGGAACAGCAATACAATCACAGAAACGGAGATCATGTGGAGGGTTATCAGCAGGGAGGGGGTGGGTGGAGAATGGGGGAAAAGGTACAGGGAATAAGAAGCATAAATGGTAGGTACAAAATAGACAGGGGAAGGTTAAGAATAGGATAGGAAATAGAGAAACCAAAGAACTTACAGGTATGACCCATGGACATGAACTAAGGGGGGGGGAATGCTGCTTAGAGAAGGGGGTACAGGGAATAGGAGAATAAAGAGGAGGGAAAAAATGGGACAACTGTAATAGCATAATCAATAAAATATATTTAAAAGTTTTTTTAAATTGTGTATTTATTATTACATGTTTAAACTTCAGTCACCTTCAAAGTACTCTCCATTTGATGCAGTATATCTATTGAGAGCTTTTTTCACTGCTCGAAACAGGTTTTGAACCTGTCAACTTTGAAGCCTTGTAGTTCTTGTGCCGTCTTTCCCCCCCACCCCCAACCTTTCCCACATGGGCAAAACATTTCCCTTTGAGGACTATTTTTAATCTGGAGAAACAAAAAAAATTAACTCAGGGTAAGATTGGGTGAATAGGGAGGGTGGGGCACAGGGTCTGGGGCTCATGGCGTTCTTGGTCAGAAACTGCTTAACACTCAAGCATAGTGTGGGCAGTTGTGCTCATAACCCATTGTGAAATAGGTGAATGTGTAGAGTCTTTAAGGAAAATTCAGTAAAGCCAAATGCAGTCTCTCACAAGAAAACCAGTTGGCACCCTGATACAGGTGGGTTCTTAGAACACTCACCTAGTAGGGCAAGCCTGTACTTCAAGGGGCCCGCCCTCCAGAAGATAATTCATATTTTGGGGGGTATCCCCCTCGTGTGTGTGTGTGTGTACCATTTGCCTTCTTAGAGTTGCAAATAAAGTGAGTAAAAGCAGACATGGCCCCTGCGCTCATGGAATTTAGAGGCAGAAAGATGTTAAATAATTAACAGTAGTATGAAACTGACTATCGCAAGGCTAGTGAGTATTATATGGTCCTATGAGAAGCCTCTGTTGGGAGATATACCCCTTAATGGAGGTCAGGAAAGGATACCCTGAGGATGTGAATATTAACTTGAGAGCTGCAGGGTGAGCGACGTTAACTAGGTGAAGAGGAACAGGGAAAAGCTGTACAGACAAACATAACAGCTTAGGCAAAGCTCCTGCAGCCGAAGGAAGAATGGTGAGTATGAGGACCTGTACAAAAGAGTGGTAGAAGGAGTGAAAGTGGAAAGGAAGAACAAAGTTAAGAGGTTACTGAGAGGTTTCCATTTAAGTGGTCCTGTGAAATTAACAAGCATTTGCTGATTTTCATTATACCTTTTATATATCTGAAGTTCTTTTTATTTTTCTTACAACTACTTTTAATTTTCTGTTCTTTCTACCTACCACCATTAGGAAACACAAGGTAAAACCTTTAGTAAAGATCCTTGAGATCTGCTGCTGTCTGCTGCTGTACCTTTAAGTAAAGGTAATTCACCCACCAGGCACTGAAAGAGAAAACCATAATAACATTATTCTCTTGATATATAGGGTTGGATGTGTCCAGAACCTGCATCAGAAAGGGAGGACTTGGTATATTTTGAACATAAGTCATTCCCTAAGTTGTGCAAGGAACATGATGGAGAATTTACTGGCGAAGAAGAAAGCAGTGCGCATGCACTGGAACGGAAGAGTGACAACCCCCTAGATATAGCTGTAACCAGGCTGGCTGATTTGGAGCGGAACATTGAAAGAAGGTATCTGAAGAGCCCCTTAAGTACCACCATTCAGATCAAAGTGGATAATGTGGGCACAGTTACTGTCCCTGCTCCTGCACCATCCATTAGTGGTGATGGTGACGGGTAGGTTATTGAGATTAACTTGAAAAATTATTGTGCTTCTTTGCTAATTGGAGCCTATTTTCTATTGCCTGTTATCTATGTATCTTCTTGTATGTCTGTGATCCATATGGATCATGCTATTTGATCCATATGGATCATGCTATTTGCATGGTGCTTTGTAAAAACATTATTTTTGTTATGTGCGTTGATAATCCTGCAAAGTGATCTTACATTTACCTGGTTGTGACTAAGCTTTGAGGCACGTAGCCACAGTCTGTGCACTACATCAAATTTAGTTGCTTAAACCTTATACTTATTGGCTGTTCCATGTTTTTGTCATTGCTTGGCTTTCAGTGTGATGATTGTTTCTCATTCCGTGACCATAAATGTGGACATGACCTACTTAATTTTTCTATATTTCAATGCAGAATTGAAGAGGATATTGCTCCAGGGCTCAGGGTATGGAGAAGGGCATTGTCAGAAGCTCGCAGTGCTGCACAGGTAGCTCTGTGCATTCAGCAGTTACAGAAATCAATAGCATGGGAAAAATCAATTATGAAAGTTGTAAGTGTTTTCATTTAAGCAATACTATAACTAATTTACTTTGTCCTGTTTTTTCCAACCTTCAGATACTTCTTAACTATATTTATTGTCAAAATAATGTATGCTGTACTTGAGAGTTTGCTTATTCTTATACTGTATAGTTTGATACTTTCTTCCTTATTTTGAGCTTTCAGATGGAACCTACCGAATGTTTTATTTTTCATTTTTTTAAAAATGTTGATTCTCCCTCCACTGAATATTGTTTATAACTCTGGACGAACTTGTTTTCTACATTCTGTCGACATAATAGCTGTTAATCTAAATATTCAAGGGCCCTTTCATTCTTATAAACATTCCAGATGGTATCATCACCTGCTACATGCATTCACTGCATTCTTAAAATGTCTTTATATTTCTATCAATTTTCATTTTTTTAATCCTATGAAATACTTAGATAAGTAAATGCAAAATAGGCAGAGAGCTCTTCCTCCACACACTGATATAATTTGGCCACTGATGTAGATGATGTGAAGAATAGATCTTTTTTATTCTTTACCCCAACTAAAACTGGTTTTTCATAGTATTTGTTCAAGCCCAATAAGCTATTCTCATGAAGAATAAGAATATTCTACTTTGTACCAAGCTCCAAATGCTATGTGTTCAAAATAAAACCTGTATTTCATATATTTTCCACAGAGATATCTATTTTAAATCATGTACATGGCCCTCTTACCTTTTATATATCATTTATAGAACTATCTATTATATGTACACTTTTACTAATTACTTTAACGTTTGCTTTTAAATTACAGGTTTACTCTAAACTCCAAATATGTAAGATTTGTTTTCATGAATGACTAAAGATTTACTTAAAATAATCATTCCCCAAAGAACAGAAATGATCCTTAAGTAATTTAGCATTCTTTTTTAAAAATTTTTACTTTTATGCTTAGAGTCCTCAAAACCTTATTCATTCTATACAAATAAATTTGTTTTTTTCTGTGGTTTTCTACTTCTTCCTAAAATGTCCATGGAATAATGAGTCTGCAGTTTTCACAATATTCTCAAATTTAGGTCTTTCCTAACCCAGATTATAATTTACCATAAATTTTAAGGCATTGTTTAGTTCACCTAGTAGCATTTTGCTAGGGAAAAAATATTTCTTTTAAAACTTAGCATTAAAACCAGTTTTCCAGTCACCTGCTCAAATATATTCGGTGAAATCTAGGCTATGATGAATCAAAACAATTGAAGCCCTATATCAAAATGAAATTCATAGTTATTTTTTAACTTGTACCAAAGCAGTCATCATGATATAGTTAGTTTTGTTATAACCTATACACAGAAACCCAAAACTTGTACCAAAATCTGCCTTTATATTGGTATACTCACTGTCTGCTTTCTAAAGCTTTATTTCCATTTTTGCACATTTATAAGCCTTTGCCATGTTATTAACATATACTTATCATTATTTAATTCCATCTCTAATAATCTTCATTTCTTTTTTTAATGCTTAACAATACATGATTTGCTGTGAAACTACCTTAAAATGAGGGCAAAGTCTCATATTCAAAGATTAACGAGCACTTTGTAACCTTTAATTAGAAATGTAACAGTACCTGTAATAATCCTCATAATAAGTCATAACAAAATGTTAAAGTGCTCAATATCTTTAGAAATAGATTCTTCACCAGAGACAAAGCATACCAGGACAGAAGAGGCTGTTATAATTTGTCTCCAGACATGGTTTATATTATTGTTAATGTTAAACAGTAGGTCACATCTACTATATTTTGCTCTAGGAGCAAGGGTGTTAAAAGAAAATATTAATACACTTGTTCTAACATATTGAGCCATTACTGTGATTTTTCAAAAGTGTTAGAAGCTCGACATTTGTCACCCTTTCTTAATAAGTGTCAGAAAAATATAATTTTTAAATCATAAATATGAGATGTAAGATAGACTTTATAGTATTTTTAGTTGTCCATTTATAGAAAATAGTGAGAATTTACTTAGTGTTCATTAATCTGATTTTTAAATTTTGTTATAGGGATTTAAATATCTTCCAAATGTTATTTTTCAGTGAATATTTTTACAATGAAAGTTTTTAAGATATAACTTAAATTTGGAAAAATAACACTCTCTTTAGGTATTTAACAATATGGTATTAGATAAGGTCATAAAATAAATGCCGTTGGAACGTTAAACTCTGCTACTGTTGCTCTTAGTACACATACCAATTTTAGTATTATACTTGATCTTAGTCAGAAGACTCAGAAGTGATCCAGTTTTAGTAGTATGTTTATTACATATATTTGGTAGAAATTGGTTATTATTGAATAGTGCACGTCTGTCATCTTGATAAGATTCTTAAACCACCATTGTTGTGTATATTAAGTTATATTGAGTAAGGCTATTTTAGTCTTTCCCAAATTGATTAATTGTATTGAGAATACAAAATGAAGTTAGAACAGTTAAGCTACTTTGTTTTTAAGAGTATATAAATACATAACTATAAATTAGTATACATGATTTACAGTTTAAATGTTTTCATTTTAAATATGTTGATTGCAGGACACTTTCTACTATGACTGGGAATGTAAACTAAATGTCAAAACATGTTAGTACATACCATTTTTCTTAAGCCATCTGAAGCTTTTTACTTGTCTAACTTTCCTTCTTTTCCTTTGTAAAACTTATTATTCAGAATATGTACGCATAACAAAAAAACCTTTTTATAGATTTTAAAGTTCTTAATGGTATTAGAAACATTTTAGCAGAGAAGAAATAATTTTATTTTTCTAGAAAATAAATTGTGACCCCTTAAATTCTTTAATTTAATTTATTGTATCATTTTTTACCTTAGAAATCATTTTGTAGGATCCATTTTCTACACTTGTGACACATTTGGTTTCGGTTGATATCCATAGTTTCCTAGTTGGAACACATTTTTTTAATCAACTGCAAAAAACGGATGGATAATGTAGTAAAAAATGGGGGCATATTTTTATTATTATAATTCTGATACTAATGCTAATCCTAATTTTGATTGTAAAGATTAACTCTCACTCATTTCTTTCTCAGGATATCATGAGGATGCTAAGATAAGCAAAAGATGAAATATATTAAAAAAATAAAACACCATGTATTAAAGCTATTCATTGCTTTATGTGCTCTAATGTCATGTTAATTATTTCATATGTTAATGTGTACATGCTTCTGAAGTGTGTGCAGGCACTCGACCTCTAGCTTTGTTCTTTGCAGTGTACCTGAAATGTGCATTTGCCCCAATTGAACTGCTCACCCCGTCATGTGGTCCATATCTGTGTAACGAGAGATACATAGATGTGTATGGCTACTGTATATTTGTTAGCAAGCGGAATGTTCATTACTAATATAAACTAGGAATTATGGTTTGTTTAATATCCCGATAAGTATTATTCATAGCAGAATATTAACTTGAAGTGATTTTTCATGTATTATAGTACTGCCAAATCTGCCGAAAAGGAGATAATGAAGAGCTGCTCCTCCTTTGTGACGGCTGTGACAAAGGCTGTCATACCTACTGCCATAGACCCAAGATTACAACCATCCCAGATGGGGACTGGTTTTGTCCAGCTTGCATTGCTAAGGTGAGACTGATCTAAAACTCAGCTTCTTTTTAAATTGAGGTAACACTGGTTACTAACATTTTATAAGTTTCAGGTGCACAACATTATAATTCAATATCTATATGAATGTAGCATGCTCACCACCAAAAGTCTAGTTTCCATCTGTCACCATATATTAGACTCCTTTTACCTATTTCTCTCTCTCCCATCCTCTTCCCCTTTGGTAAACAGCAATATGTTGTCTGTATCTATGAGTTTATTTATGTTAATTGCAGAATATTTTGAGATATAATTCATATACCATAAAATTTTCCTTTCTGAAGTGTAAAATTCAGTGTATTTTTTTAACTATATTCACACAGTTGTATGACCATTACCTCTGTTTAATTCCAGAACATTTTTGTGATCCCAGAAAAGCATCCTCGTACCCATTAGCAATCACTTCCCATTCCTCTTCTTCCATCAACTTTTGGCAACCACTCACCTACTTTTTATCTTTATGGATTTGCCTGTTCTGGTCATTACATTATAAATTGAATGAAATAGTATGTGCCTTTGTGTCTGACTTCTCTCAGTTATCACAGGGTTCATCCATGTTCTACTATGTATTGGTGTTTCCTTTTTAAATAGTCAAATGATATTCCATAGCATAAACATTTTGTTTAGTCATTCCTCAGTTGATAGACATTTGGTTTGTTTCCATATTTTGGCTGATATGAATAATGCTGCTGTGAACATTCATTCATACACAAGTTTTTGTATGAATGTATGTTTTAACTTCTCTTGGGTGTATACCTAGG
Organism: Mormoops blainvillei; assembly: GCA_004026545.1. NCBI lineage: Eukaryota > Metazoa > Chordata > Mammalia > Chiroptera > Mormoopidae > Mormoops > Mormoops blainvillei. Next base: position 9,245 of record PVJD01013460.1, read on the forward strand.
AGTAGAATTACTAGGTCATATGCATTGTAAGTAAGTCACTCTCCAGTCTTTGAACTCTCATACCAATTGATTAAAGAGAAGCAATATGATGAAATAGGAAAAAGTGGGTTTTAGAGTTATAAAGTAAAGAGTAACAAATATGAAAGTGTCAGCATGTATGGAGGGCCAGACTCTGCTACATGTTCCCTGCTTCAGTCACTCTGTTTCATCTCTTGACATAATCGTTACCAGGAATTACTGCCTCTTCATAAACTCAGGTTCAGACATCCGTCTGTCCACTGCCTTCTTCCCTGTCTGTTCTAACACTCCAACAATTCTTTGATTTCACCAGGACCTTCAAGTCATTTATTTTAAGACCTTTTAACTGTTCTTTCCTCCTTCATGTCCTCTGTCTCCTGCTAACCTAGCTTATAATGTATCAGTATCCCATTATCATAATCATTGCATCCATCCGTGGCTCCTTTGCCAGACTCACTTGGTCAAAGCAGCATTCTGGCTAATCTAACACCCTGACTTCTCCAGCAGCTGTACCTGTAAATCTGAATATGGCTGGAAACAAAAAAACCCAGACGTTTAAATTGAAGGCATTAAGAGGGCCCCTAATGGTACCTGATGATTTACCTCCAGTTCTCTCTCCATTCTCATTCTCATATGATGACCTTACTCCAATTTCACTTGAAAATAGAAGCCATTAGAAGAAAACATCATAAGGATCCGCCACCACACCTACCAACCTTTCTGTATCTGGGATCACACACTCTTATCTTCCCTGATGTTGCCATGAGCGGCCAGTGCCCCTAAATAAGCCAGCTCCCCAGTGTGTACCTCAGATCCCACCCCCTCTCACTTCCTTGGGAGTGTGGCTACAGCAATTCTCTCTTCTACATCAGTTTCTCTTTCTCCTCTGGGTTCTCATCATCAGCTTTACTAACATGCTACTACTTCTCGTACCTTAAGAAAACTAAACAAAAACCTTTTTCTGGCCTCACTTCTTCCTTGGTCCACTTCCCCCATTTCTCTCCTTCCCTTTACAGTGAAACTCTTAGGTTTTCTGTCCTGGTTTTCTTCAGTTCCTCTCCTTCCATTCCATCCTGACCTCCAGTCAGATTTTCTCCACCGCAGCTTCTCTAGAATTGTTGTTACCGTGGCCGCAAATAACATCCCCGTTGCTCAATCCAGCAATCAGTGCTTAGGCCTCATCAAACCCATCAGTTACAGTTGATAGAGGGGATCACTCCTTCCTTCTCGAAACCCTGTTTTCACTTGGCTTCTGGGAAGCCACACTCACCAGGTTTTCTTCCTACCTTTGCTCCTTTTCATTCTCTTTTGCTACTTTTCTCACCTCCCTGATCTGTCAACATTAGAGCATTTTCTTAGCTTCAGGGTTATCATCTATAAAATGGGACAGTAGCTCCCTTATGGGAATTTGTGAGGATCAGATATGGCCATGGGTGTGAAATGTTTAAAATTCTGTGACATGTTTATATGGACTATATTTTACAAAATAGCAGAAGGTCCCACAGAGCATCATTTTCACTAATAATGGCTTTTTTATTTCTCATTACTTGATCATTTTTGTTATATATAGATAAATGTAATTCAATAATTATCTTCACTGGTTGTACATAACCTGTCTTTTAGTTTCATAACTGTTAAGTTATAGACAGTTTCTCTAATACTTTGTGAATTATTACCAAGTCATTGTATTAAGTACTGGAGATATCATCTGATAGGCATGTTAAGTGTTAGAGATATCTGATAGGCTACAGGAGGTTTCGTTTTCAATAAGTTTGTTTAAATTAGAACTTTTTCCATCTATCACTAAAGGAATAGACCGAGACATCAGTTCTGAGATCTCACCCAAGCCCTTCTATGTGAATGCAGCTTTCTAAGCCACTGCTTGTTCTGTCTTTTAAATGTAGTGAATTAGACATTATGTTTTTTACAGCAATATAAAATATTATAGACATTTGATTTTGATATAAAAATTTGTTAGATTAAAGTTTTAAAATCTGCCCAGTAACTTATTGTTATTTACAGATACTTACGTTCTCAAGTGGGTGTTTCTGCGTACATCGTTGTGATCATTTTTACTCTGTGTGTATGTGTGTGTACATACCAGCATATATACGGACACTTTATTGTACTTAACTCTAACCACAAAATCACAGAATCAAATAGATGTGCTTATACATATACATGTTTATATCCACTCATAGACACACACATACAGGTTTCAAACTGCATTGCCGACCTAAGCCAGGCAAGTAACACCAAAGAGTTGGAACTGTGGCAACCAGGAAAGTCATGCTCCCATTTAAATGGCAGTCATCACTCAACTCCAGCCAGTTGTTGTCATAGAGACGTGTGGGCCAGTGTTCCAGGACCTACCAGCACTTCAGGACTTGGGATGTTTATGTACTTCTTCTCAATGTTAAATGTTGGCAACAAACACAGAATTTCTCCGAGCATTAGATGAGCCGAGCAACAACACACGGGCTGTGGGCTGTTTACAGCCTGTGAACCACCAGCTCACAACTTCTGATGTATAAATATACAAACATAATAGAAAGGTGCTTTTGTATGTGTAATTTGATAGGGCCTGCCGAAGGCACACTGAAGTTCCTTTTTGAATTTGGGCTCTTAACAAGATAGAAAAGGTAGCAAGGGGTAGGTAGCTCTTAGAACAAAGTAATCAGGTAGCAGAGTAATACTACCAAAACTTACTTTTAAAAGTATGTGTACGTGCATGGTCTGTTGAGAGAAGGTGATAAATGTCACTTATTAAGAAATACACAGAGACGTCACTGTCTTTTTAAAACATCAAAAAAGTTTTTTGATTCTATGGCTTACATTTCATGTTTTCTTACTGTAAGTATTAATTTGTTAGAAAATGACCCCAAGTAATATTTTAGTTCAAACAGGAACTAGAAGTATTGGCCCATAATTCACAAAATTTTGTTTTTTGTAAATAAAACAGTTATTCAGTCTTAATTTAATCTTCAGAAAATGTACTTTTCTCATATTAAGCATTCTCTTTTATAATTTCAGAATACTAAAAGCTCAGTGTTACACAAAAACTCAAGATAATAAAATTTAGTGCATAAAAATTAATAAACTAATTGAAGGAAAGATTTTAATTATTTCAGTTAGTGACAAAGGGTAGTGATTCTTTGATATTGTATGGGGAAGGTGTTAGATTTATGGTTTGCCTTATTATTTTAGTCCATTAAAATACTTCAACTATACTTTTAGCCCAGCAGTAATCAAATTTATTTTATTTTATTTTTCAATTACGGTTTGTGTTCAACACTATTTCGTATTAGTTTCAGATGTACAGCACATTGGTAAGACAATCATGTACTTTACAAAGTATTCCTAGAACCAAATATTTTTAGTTGCTTGATGAAGAGCAATTTAAAAAAATATATATTGCTAGAAGAGATCATGAGATCCTCAAAGAAATTGGTATGAAATATTCCAAAGAAATGTTTCCGGCCAAATTTATTTCAAGAATACAACGAACTTTAAATTATGGCTAAATGAAATATTGACTCTGCAGTCTTAGATTTTGTAATAGTTTGGGTAGGAGAGGAAATAATTTTTAAAAGAGGGTAAACACTATTCTGGAAAATCAAAACAAAAACCATATATTACCAGTGACTTTTGCATATCACTCTTCTATAATCTATTATATTTATTATAATATTCAACTCAAAATTCAGTCTTATTTCCTTACTTCTAACTTGGGGGAGGGGAGGTTCATTGTTACATCAACTGTGGTTACAGTGCATAAGGCCATATTGAGATTTCTTTTTCATTTAATTTGAGAGCTTGAATGACCATACCAATTGTTTTGCTTATTTTATAGCTGAGAAAAATAGAGACTCATACGTATTTTTGTACAAAGTTCCATAGCTAGCTACTGACAGAATAGCTGGAATTTATATGCTTCGATTCCAAATATAATCTTTTATACTAGTTATTGTTTTCCTCAAAACAGACATCTTTTCTGTCTTTTTTTTTTTTCCTCCTCAGCCTTCACCATTTTTTTTTCCACACCTAGGAACCACAAGTTTGTTGAATTCTCTTCTTATAGCATATGTTTTTTCCTTTATCCAGGAAAAAAATAAATCAATTTCCAATATATTTGATCTTACAAGGGACTTTTTCTCTATCTGATACTTCATGAGCTATTTTTTTATGTCTTGGCCTAGCTTTTTAATTACCTCTTCAACTTTCTTATTAACAACCTCTGTATTTTTGTTTCTGTTCATCTTTGTTCTTAATTATATTATTCTCTAAAAGATAGACCTTTTATATATTTAATTGCCTTCAGTTAGTGACCTAGACTGAAGGAATACTGCTGATGAGCTCTGTAGTAAAGCTGGATTACCATGAGATCAGCATCTTCAAGTTTTAAGATTTCTTAAGATAAATTTTTAATGGTTTTTCAGGTTTTCGCCTTATATCATGAAAGAAAAATTCATAGATCTCTTTTGAAAATAATAAAGTTATTAACTCCAACATCTTTTGTTATATACTTCATTTATTTATTATTTTTTTTAATTTAAAGGCAAGTGGTCAAACTCTAAAATTCAAAAAACTTCATGTCAAAGGAAAAAAGACTAATGATTCAAAGAAAGGAAAGAAAGGAGCTTTAACAGGGGATACTGAAGATGAAGACTCTGCATCCACCAGCAGTTCACTAAAAAGAGGAAGCAAAGACCTGAAAAAAAGAAAAATGGAGGAAAACACTTGCATTAACTTGTCAAAACAAGAGAGTTTTGCGTCTGTTAAGAAACCTAAAAGAGATGACTCCAAGGACTTAGCTCTTTGCAGGTATTATTTCAATTTTTATGTACTGTATATTCTTGATATCCCATTTTATTTGTTCAGAAACCTTTTACCATATTAAAGGTGACTTTCTGAAAATCTGTGCAAATAGGAAAATGTAAAGTTTATATATAATAAAATATATTCTTTTAAATAATTTGCATCATCTTTGTTGAAAGATTATTAAAACTAAATTTTTAATAAAATAGGTCATTCTAAAGTATAGATATTGATTTCAAACATTATTTTCTTTAGTATGATCCTTACTGAAATGGAAACTCATGAGGATGCATGGCCTTTTCTACTTCCTGTAAACTTGAAACTTGTTCCTGGTTATAAGAAAGTTATTAAGAAGCCTATGGATTTTTCTACAATTAGAGAGAAATTAAGTAGTGGACAGTAAGTAAATCATTTCAGTTCAATATTTATTGCTTGATATGTGCTAGATCATTATCTACTGAGCCAAAAATACATTAATTTACACCCAAGACAGAAGCCCTGACTTTGGAGAGAGGTGTGTGTCTGCGCGCACATGTGTGTTTGGTTAGGGTGGTGGTAAGGCATGGATGACAAATCCATCAAAGTTATTTAAACAATTAAAAAGGAGTGTGATAGAGCTACTTTTGACCTTGGAAGGGCACCAAACTAAGCCTGGGAGGTAAAGAAAAGCATCAAAGGAACCGCCCAAAGTTAGGTAGGTAGCATGTGAGCTGGAGCTTGTATTGTGCATCAGTGGAGTATTGACGTCACCTCATGTAGGTTTATTAAAATTGGTTCTGTAATGTTTTCAGATTATTTCATTGCAGAGATAGAAGGTCATTGGAAATTTTAAATTCTAAAAGTTTTATAATGCCCTGGTGGGTAGCTCAGTTCGTTGGAACAACATCCCGATAAGCCAAGGTTGTAGATTTGATATCCAGTCAGGGCACATACAAGAATCAACTAATGAATGCAGAAATAAGCGCATATTTCTCCCTCTCTCTCTCCCTCTCTCTCTGTCTCCCTCTATCTTTCTCTGTCTCAACAATAAATAAATATATATATATAGCGCTTTATTATTAGTTGTTGGAGAATACTAAAAATATATGTAATAAGTATGGAAGAAAACTGTTATTTGCTTTCTACTATATTCTCTTTGTGATCCTATCAGAAGAGTAACTTCCTGGCCACAGTTCATGATCTTTGTTAGATCGTATCAGACTCCTGCCAAGAGAGTAGCAAGTATTAATGGCATTTAACTGGCTCTCTCCACTAGCCCATCTGGAGCCACAAGAATGAGGCTGCTCGCTTAACAGCGCAAGCCTACACACAGGCGTCCCGCGCGCGAACGGCCAGCAGGCTGCGGGGCTGTGTTTTCTCATTCCCCCAGGCCCCCTTTATTCCGACATCCCAGTGTAGGCTAATGTAGCTCGCGTCCCAGCACTTCAGACAAAGTCACAGGAGATATGGAAAGAGAAGGAACTTTACATGAATAACTACAAAATACAGTTTAATTACATTATTCTCATTCTCATTATTATACAGTATATTATTTAGTTCTTCTGGGCATTCTTTTGGTGGAACTCACCATACTCCGTATTTACACTCACTTTAGAAGAGTTGAGTAGAACTCAACTGATAATGATCAGTGTCCCTCTCATAGCAAATGACTGATTTATGTCTTTAAAAGCTGAAATGTCAGTCTTTCAAAGGATTATTTCTATTAAAAAAAAAAAAAAGGCAAACAGGAAGGACCTGCCCAAACTCAGAAAACATTTATAATCATTTAAACTATTGGTTCTAATGTGAACCAGACGGGAAAAGCTGTTGTCTAGATATGGACTAGCTCTTTTGATTTTTCTGTCCATCCAAATAATCAGTCAGATGTTTAGAGGGGTAGCACAATGGACTTTACAATCAACCTTGCCAAGACAAGACTTAACTCAGGGAGACTTGACCATGTTTAAGTTAATCCATGGCTTTAACTTCCACAATTCTACAATCCCTAGAGAGGATGAACCTCAACCTCCAAATCCCCAAAACAAAAAGGCTTACACATTAAGACACACTTACTGAAAGAGCTGCGTAAATGAAGTTCCCTTTTGAGAATGAATCCTAATGAATGGAGGAGATCACGTGGCAGCAGGCAGGGAGAGGGACAGTTCCTTGTGACCCTGCCTGTGAGGCCAGCTGCCTGGGAGGTCACATTCAGTGCACTCAGTCTCCTCTAAGTTGCATTGTTCAGTTAAGCCCAAACTGATGTGATGAACCATAATCCGCAAACAGCGTTTCAAAATTTTAAACTGGAAGTTGATAGAACAGAGGGTTCGGGCAAGTGCCTCCTTTAATGAATCGTTCTAGGTTTCATCAGCTTCCCATCATCCTTCTATAAAAGAAGGGCACAGAGGGAGTATTGCACTTATTTCACCTAAAATCTCACCTAGAATTCTCTCTTGGATTCCAGTCTCCCTAGTTAGTATTAATCATTAACCTTTTACTATAGTATAGAACAGCCTAAAGAGATTTCTCAAGTAACTTCATAATGTTTTATAAAATTTATTCCCACACATGTTACATGATTCCGTTTACGTGCGATATCCAGATCAGGTGGGTGCCTGCCATGGGGTGGAAATAGGGAGGAATGGAGAGGAACTACTTAAAGGAGGAAGGGTTTCCTTTTGGGGTAATGACAATGTTTTGGAACTAGATAGAGGTGGTGATAGAACAGTGTTGTGAATATACTAAATGCCACTGAATTGTCTACCTTAAAGTGGTTAATTTTATGTTAGTGAATTTCACATCAATAAAAAAAAAAATCCCAGAAGAACAGGAATGGATAAGGTTAGATAAGGCCTGAATTAACTCTCTGAACTCATTACAGATAAATTTTATTTCTTTTTTTTGCACATATTAAGTAAAGAAGGAGGGAGTAGAGACTATACAAGCTATTTCATCAAAGAAATAATTCCACTTTTATCAAGTCTCAGAACTTTAGTGTGCGCTTCACAGATATTTCTAATAGGAAAATTATTTTAATATCCAGCTTATCATAAGTTAGAATTAATTTAAATTTGAATTTCCGAAAGTCCTCTTTCAAAATGTATTGATTTGGCTTCAGTTGGCTTGAAACAAACCGCTCCTTTCTTACCAATAAGTTTAGGTAGATTCAACTTTTGTGTTCTCTTCTTCATGTTCTTACAGAGAAAGGAGAAGTGGGCTGTCCCACTAAAAAGCAGTGAAGCCACACTGCTTCTTGTCGAAAGTCCTTTCCTAATGTCTTAGATAAAGGGGTAGCACATGCTTTTTGCTCATTTTTGCTCATCATACTCAAAGCAAAAGAGCATATTTGAAGAGAGAAGAAGAGAAATGGGAACTGAGGAAGATTTAACACAGAGCAACATATCCTGGGATGAATGTAGAAGCCACAGGGCAAGTATAATGTCTGTAGTTCATAGGAAGCATTTTTGTTATTTCTAGTGCAACTAAATAGTTTCAAATATGGACAGTAGGGGTACTGCAAAGTGATACGGCTGTTCAAAGGAGTTAAATTCATCAAGTGGGATGAGTCCTATAACAGAACCTGTGATACAGGTCAAACAGGAAATTGGATGTGGGGAAAATGTTATTTTTAATATATCTTGATCTTCAGAGAAGTCTGTTTTTCCACTTCAGCTGTCTTTAATCCTATATGGTTCAGACCACATACAATTACATATTTTAAATGTTCCATGTATAAGAAGGTATAATATCTTAAATCACTTTAAATGCAGCTATCTTTTTTCCTTTCAGTTTTACTTTTAATTTTACCTTTTATTACCTCTTCATTTGGTCACAAAATAAAAGCATCCTACAACAGCAACCTCTAAATCATGTGTTTTCTTTCAGGTATCCGAACCCCGAATCCTTTGCTCTAGATGTCAGGCTTGTTTTTGACAACTGTGAAACATTTAATGAAGATGATTCTGATATAGGCAGAGCTGGCCACAGTATGAGGAAGTATTTTGAAAAAAAGTGGACAGATACTTTCAAAGTGAGCTGAAGTTATAATAATCTTTTTTTTTTCCTTTCAAACAAGGACAAATGAGACCAGCAATGTGAACTGTATTTACATAAATGTGCAAGGCACATACATAATGACTTTTTTCCTTAAAATAAGTATCACAAAAAAAAAAAGTATCAGAAGAATGATACCATTTTTAAAGGCTTCACTCCTACAACAACCAAGGCCCTTGGTTATTGATTTTTGTGATTTATCAGCTAATTTAGGTAGAACAGGGAAGCACACCCAAAGAATTTTCAAAGGAAAGGGTGTTATAGTGCAATAGCAATTAAAATATATCAAATCGCACTGAATATTCAACACCAGAGCTCTAACGTGGGAAATGGTTCTCCTTTCCCTCTCAATAAATATCTATTTTTCATTTTTTTACTTTGTAGTTTATTTTTTAGTGAATGTATTTAATTTTATGAATTATTTATGATTAAACCACATCCAGAATCTTCGTTTTCTGTGAAAAGGAAGAACTAGAAAATCGCTTTAAACCTTGAAAATACAACAAGGAATGTTTTAAAATGTAAAACAAAGCCAAGTTAAACTGTTTACACTAATGTGCTATAAAAGCACCAAAAATAAACTTTACTGTAGAGTTACAAGTACATTTATATATATATATGTTGCTGCATCACTTGTGTAGTTAAATTGTATTTCAAGACAGTGAAGAAAAATTGACATGTATATACTGTTCATTATTGTTTATATTAAGTCTTGTTTTAAATATGTATTATGTGTATATATTGTTTGCAGACATTATTGTTTATGCCTTAGAAGGACTGTAGCATTTTATTTTAGTCTGAAGGTAATTAGAGCTGTACAGCTTGTACAGTAACTATCCTCTACCAACACTGTGGCGTCTCCTTGATCTTGGTAGTGCCTGCCTTTGAAACAGGGTGTAGGGGATATTAGTTTTTCCATTTTTCTATTTTGTTATATAACTTTAAGCCACCAGGGCCTAAATTAAAGTATAATCATTTGTATCCATGTGGAATAAAATTGTGACAATTTCCCACACACACAGTATTTTTTCATAGAAACATTTCCCTCCCATTTGCCTTGCCTCAGAAATAAATTTAAAAGACATTTGTAACCACTGTGTTTTATCTACTGTGTGTTGTGGTGGCCTGTTGGAGGCAAATAGATCAGAATTTTTTTGTACCTATGTAAGAGTACTTGAAGTTTTATTTAAAATAAAATGTTGTGCAAAAGGTAGCATTCTTTTTTTTAGGAGTGTTATTTTTCACTACTATGTGTGGCACGGATACAATAAAAGACTTTTACAAACTAGTTTTTAGTTTTTCTTAATGAACCTGAAAATGTAGTCTTTAAAACAAAACAGTTAATTTAAATTTGATTTTTACAAAATCATAAGGGAGGAGCAGCAGAGTGCGACTCCAAGAATAAGCTAAGTGGAAGGTAGAGTGGTTTTAAGTCAAGTGATAGGACTTTCATGAGGCTTTGAACCTCTCTTGACCTGCTTTTATTGTTGGGTTGTTGTTGGGTTTGTTTGGTTTTTTGTTGTTTTTTGTTTTTTTAACATTTTCAGTAAGAAAATATTAAAATACATTTTTAAGGTGTTCTGATAAGAGAAATGTCTCCATTGGTAGACATATAACCCTGTGGTCAATAAGAAATTTTAATCATATAAATCAGTCTAATAAAGCCAGGAGATACGAAGTGCAGCATTCATGAAATGTGATGGGATGTGTTGCTGGGCTCTAAGGAACACAGCAGGCTTAGGCCCTGCCTTTGTGGCCCTTAGATAATGTTCTTAGAAAATGGCTTTTAATGGTGAAGGGAGAACAGAAAAATCTTGAAGAAAATATTCCTAACTTTAAAATGCTTCAGAGTCACAGAGTGTTTTCCAAAATCCCTAGACTGTTTGTGAACACTTAGATGAAAGTCAGCTGTTATAATGTAAATATGTCAGTTTCTGTTAACCAAATATCACAGTGATGCCTTAAGGGGCTGATGCTTAATCATAAATACCATGTGGAACAGGGAACAAGGTGGTGCTGTGAATATAGTCTGTGGTTTTTGTGTTTATAGAACTTGTCAGTTGCTCCATGGGGCTTTAGGGATGATACATGCTTATGTTAATTTATATTAGATGGTATATAATAAGTGGCTTATTTGATAACATTTGGTGTCTGAGGGGCTCATAATAAGAAATAAAATACTTAAACACATGCAAAATAACAATTTTTCAAGAGTGATAGTTTTCTTTTAAAAGTAAATTATCCCTGGGTAAAGTCATACCTGTATTGTGAGGACGTTGTAGCAGCCCTAAGGGACAGCCAATACCTAGTACCAACTCGCAAGCAGTGTGACTGTGGCATCGTAGAAGTGGATCCTTCAGCCCAAGTTAAACATTGAGACGACTGGAACCCCACTATCTCCCCTGCAACTTCATAAGAGACTCTAAGCCAAAACTGCCCAGCTAAGCCACTCCTGAATTCTTGACCCACGGAAACTATGAGGTAATAAGCATTTGTTATTGTTTTAAGCCACTCAGGTTTGAGTAGATGGTTGCGTGGCAATAGATAACTAACAGACCTCGGTGAGAGTTTCTCTAGGATCTGTATGGAAGGCGAACCTGCGCTCTCTAGGTGACCACTCTACACTCCTCCTAGTTCATGTTCAATATTTATTTGGATTATTTTTCACTAATAATTTATTATTACAGATTTTGAATTTGAATACCATATTTTCAAAAATATGAAGCAGTTTCTCTAGGCATATTACCAGCTTCAACTTTAATTTTCCTTTCTGTAGTTTTCGTTTTATGTAGGTATTGTATCTAACCCTGTCTGCTTTCCAGTGACTTAAGATTTCCAGAGAGACCGAATCACCTGAAAGATGGCAGGTATGCGTAGAATCAACACAATGAGAAAGATGTACTGAGGAATGCTTTATCCGAGTGTTGGCGGGGGCAGGGCAACCAGCCCTTCTCCACAGCACCGCAGTGGAGCCTGCACCTGACGACTTCCCGGGGTCGCACCTGCTGGACATGCACGTAAACAGAACACGTTGCCCCTCAGCCCCTCTTGTTCTGCTCCATGATGCCTGTCCCCATTTTCTGTTCCTGAGAAACTGAAATAGCTCAGATTTCTTGATTATCACATTTTCCAGTTCTGCCTATTTAAAGTTTTATCTAGTCATCTGACTGGAATTCTGAGTATTTCAAAGTTCATCAAAGTCACCTGTTTATTGACATGTTCTTGTTGTATGCATAGAGAGTCTTGTCCATTATGTATGGATGTAATTGGCTTTCTTCTCCTTTCAAAATTTCTATGAGCAGCTAGAATTCATATTCCCCCATAACCAAGGGTATTGGCCTTATGGGCAGTGGATCTCCCATTCTCACCCGACATAGTTCCTCAGGAGACTGTGTCTTACACATTTTTATTCAACACTCAGCATCTAGTGTAGTGTCTGACATATTAAAGGGACTCAGTAAAACTTTGCCAGTAAAACCTTCCAATCAAGGAGGATATTCAAAAAAATGAGCCACACTTTGAAAGCAATTCCAGAATTGGGGTTCTAAATATATTTTAGGTAACCACTATTCTGGAATTGTCCAAAATGATTGCTTTCAAAAGGGTAGTTTTACTGTATGTATATTTGGACTATAATTCATCCGTGTGCAATCATATGACTTTATAATGATATTGTGAAGCTTGGTGATGTTCTGATAGAGTATAACTCTGTTCTGTGGCATGTTGAAGAGGCTCATGTCAATAATAAAGGGCCTAACTAAGAGGTCCCAGATAAATTCAACACATGAAAAAGAGTGGGTCATCTAATACAAAGTGGAATTTCTTTGTAACTCTCTAGATCGCTTCCCTGTGATCTTTAACTTTGACCTCAGTCCCTTTCAAGAAGGACCCTGACTTTGATCTCATTTCCTTTCAAAGGGAACATCTACCATCCGGTAAAGTCATTAATGCCATAAAATCAGAGATTTCTATGTTTCCATCTTCCTGGGCACATGGTGCAATTGTGTTTCCTCTATACCTTGTGGTTGAGTGTGACCATTTGACATCTAGCTCTGGCTGAAGAGATCTGAATGCAAGCATGTGTCTCTTGCTGGCCAAGCATTTCATTTCTCTCTTTTCCCCCTGGCACAGGGGGCAAACTGGTAGTGTCCAAAATGACTCATGGTCTTTTAGCCTAGTTCCCAATTAACAATGATGAACAGAATTCCCTACCAATTTACAATGGACATAGAGTAGAAGCAAGAAATAACCCTTTCTTGCTTTAAGTTACTGAGATATTGGGGTTCATTGTAACTATACCATATCCCAGCCTATCCTGATGCTCACAGACTGGCTGTCAAACAATTGGATTAGAAGTGGGGAAAAAGAAGGCCTAGTAAGGCTTAACATCCCACTTCTTCTCTATCCCATCATTTAAGGAGTGGTCCTAGAAAAGAAATAGAATGTACAATAGAGGAAACTATGATTAAACATTAAGAGGACCTTGAGAAAGCAAGTAGATTGAACTGGAGTAATCTGTGCTGGTCAGAAAAGACTGCTAATATCACCCTAATTTCAAAGGGGAAATAATGCTTTTGAGAAATGTAATGTTGGAAAACACGGAGACACCAAGAAAAATGGAGGGGCTGGAGGAACTTTTGATCCGGTGAGACTTTGGGATGCTGTGAATTTGTCTGGAAGATTCCTTAGGCTGTTAGGAGAATGAAATGGTAATCCACCTAAAGAAGCATGATAGGAGTGGTAGATTTTATTAATGCAAAGGATTACTGGGCTTCAGCCAAAGCAGTGCTTAGAGGGATATTTATCATTGTAAATACCTATGTGGAAAAAAATAGAAAGATTGCAAATCCATAACCTAAACTTCCAATAGAAAATAAGAGCAAACTAAACCTAAAGCGAGCAGAAGGAAAGAAGTAATGATTACAGCAGAAATTAATGGAACCATACAAAAACAAGAGACAAAATCAGTTAAACAAAAAACTGTTTTTTGAAAGATCAACAGAATTGACAAAGCTTTCCCTAAACTGTTTGAGAAAAACAAGACACAAATTACTGAAGGCAAGAATGAGGGGACACTGCTACTGACTTTAGAAAAATAAAAAGGATTATAAGTGAATATTATGAACAAGCGAATGCCAACAAGTTAGACAACTTGGGTGATGATGAACAAATTCCTAGAAAATACAAACCACTGCAACTGACTCAAGAAAAAAATCCAAATAGACCTATAACAAGCAAAGAGATTGAATTAATTTTTAAAATCCCCATGAATATAAGCCCAGCCCCAAATGGCATCACCGCTGAGTTCTACCAAACCTTTAAGAAGAACTAATACCAGTTCTTCACAGACACTTCCTAAGTTATTTTACGAGGCAAGAATTACCCTAATACCTAAACCAAGTATATAACAAGAAAAGGAAACTAGAGACCAATGTGTATAGATGCAAAAATCTTCATAAAGATACTAGCAAACCAAGTCCAGAAATATAGAATAAGAATTACATACCATAGCCAAGTGGGGTTTATCCCAGGAATGCAAGTTTGGTTTAACATTCAAAAATAAATATAATATGCTATATCAATTGAATAACAAATAAAATGTGATTATGTAAATAGATTCGGGAAAAGCAATTGACAAAATCTAACACCTTTTAAGGATAAAATACATAGAAAGAACTTCAACCACATAAAGGACATTGACTAAACATACAGCTCCCATCAAACTTAATGGTGAAAGAGTCAATACTTTCCTCTCTTACACTAGGAAGAAAACGAATGTCCACTCTCACACTTCAGTCAACATTATACTGGATAGTCTGTCCAGGGCAGTTAGGCAAGAAAAAGAAAAGTCATCCAGATGGAAAGAAAGATGTAAAACTATTTCTATTTGTAGATGACATAACCTTACATATAGAATATCTTAAGGAATCCATAAAAAAAACCCTTTAAGTAACAAGTTCAGCAAGGTTGCATGCTACAAGATCAATACACAAAAATCAATTGTTTTTCTGTATACTAGCAATGAAAGATCTGAAAGTAAAAAAATTCTGTTTATAATATCAAAAGAATAAAGTTCTTGGGAGTAATTGAACAAAAGTGTGAATGTATGCCCTGTAGACTAAAACACTGGAAATTAAAACCTAAACAGAAAAACCGTCTTTATGAATTGGAAGACTTAATATTGTTAAAATGACAATAGTCCTCACATTGGTCTTCAAATTCACAATGCATGTCAAAATCCCAGATGACGTTTTGGCAGAAATTGACAAGCTGTTCTTAAAATTTATATAGAAATTCAAAAGACCAAAAATAGCCAAACCAACCTTGAAAAAGAACAAAATCAGAGGACTTACACTTGCCAATTTTAATATACACTATAAGTGGCATTAATCAAGGGAGTGTGGTGCTAGTATATAGAAAGTTATACAATCAGTGAAGCAAAATTGAGAGTCCAGAAATAAACCCTCATTTTTATGTCCAGTTGGTTTTGACAAGAATGCCAAGGTAATTCAAAGGAGGAAACAGTCTTTTCAAAAAATGGTGCTGGAATAAACTGGATACCCACATGCATAAGAAGAAAGTTGGGCCTTTCCTTTACACCACATACAAAAATTAACTCGGCGGATCACAGACCTAAATGTAGATGCAAAAACTATAAAACACCTAGCTGGATGAATAGGAACACTTTGTAAAGTACATGACGGTCTAGCCGCTATCTGTACACCTAAAGGCGATACAAAACAATATTGAATGTAAATTGTAATTGAGAAAAAAATTTTAAAAAAAAAGAATGTACTTGCCAAAAAAAGTGCACAGGAGCAAGTATTTGTGAACTTGAGTTAGGCAAAGCCTTCTCGTATACTATACCGAAAGCACAAGTGACAAAAAAATCAAAATAGATACATTGAACTTCATCTAAATTAAAAGTTTGTGTTGCAAATGGTAACTTCAAGAAAGTTCAACAAAAACAAAAATGTTCTAAAATCAGATTGTGGTGATAATCTGTAAATATACTAAGAACTATCAAATTGTGCACTTTGAAGGAGTGAATTATATGGCATATGTTATACGTCAATTAAGCTGTTTAAAAACAGACTCATTGGTTCGTGGTTGAGTTTCAAGGTAATACAGTCATTGTAGGTGTGGACACAGATGTTACCTAATTCCTAAGGGAATATGCTGGACAAATTAGGAAGTTGCAGGGAAAATGAGTCATATTAAAGATGTGCAGGCAGAACAAAAAGAGTTCTGGCCTGGTACGTATTGGTCTGATAGAAAACTATCTCTTGGGTATAATTATCCTTAATAGAAGATGGTGAGAAAGATTGTTTAAACAGTGAATGTTTTTGTCCTAGAGCTAATGATTTCATATTTGTCACCATGGAAATCTCCATGAGACAAGTCAGAAAAACAAATGTCCGGGTAGTTTTCTTTGGACAAGGGAATTGGATGTACTGAAATTCCTTTCAGTTTTTATAACTTTGGATTTTAATTTTCAAATAACCTTTGGTCTTTAATTTTACCATGCTAGTTTCATAATGAGAAGCAGTCTATATTCATTACATTTTGGTCACTTTTTTGTTGCAGTATCTGAATCATTTCATCTCATAGAACCGTTACTGGATGGGGAGAGAGAGACCCGAGTCAAGAGGCGCCCTCCCCTGCCTCGGCTCGTCTCACCAGCAAGAGAGTAATTCAGGCAAAGAGACAGATATGTATAGTGGAAATAAAATAGCAGGTTTATTTATGAAACACATAGGAGCACAAAGCTGCAAGCAGGCACCTGGCTAGTCTAAATGTCCCACGTATAGAGGAAATAAAGTTGTTCGAAAGTTTATTCTATACACTTGAGCCTAGGCTACAAGTGGGTATTTAGCTAACCTAAGTACTCTGACTATTGGAGTTTAGGGATTATATACCTCAGCTAGCTTCTTGGTTCCCTCCTTCCTCCCCTTCTAAATTTGGGGATAATGTGCAGCTACAAAGGCTTTCTTTCTCAGTTAGTAAAGGCTGCCTTAGTGAAATTGTTACAGAGGCTCCCTTAACCAGCATAGAATCTCAAGAACTCCCCTCTTCCTCCTGTGCTATTCCTGCCAGTGGTGTTCAAAACACCATCTTAGTGAGATTGTTACAGAAGCCCCTTTTCTCAGCACAGTGTCAAGGACTCTCCCCTCCTCCTGAGCTATTTTGCTTGCAGTGCCGGGGACACCACCAATCCTATCAAACTGAGCTCAGGACTGAGTTAATTGGTGAGACCTGTGTTCCTTTTGCTTTGTTAGAGTTTAATGCCTTTATTCCCCCCACCCTGGCCGCTCATTCCTAGCTTCTACCTAAGAGAACCTCTCATAATTAAATTTGGACAATGTGGCTGCATATAATTTAGAATCCAAACTAGATTAGGGAGTAGACGTTAGGGTTTGAGTATAGAATGGCCTTAGAATCTATTTAAATAATATGCTGTTCTGGTCCATTTCAGAGCTTTCTGGAGCAAAATCAACATTGACCTCTTGATTAAAAATGACTCACAAAACAATAGCTGGCATTAGGGGAGTGACTTTATGAAGGTTAGTGGCAAGGCAGTCCAGAAAATCCAGACTTCCCCCCCACCCCACCCCTGTACCTTCAAGGGGTGGCCACACTCCTGGCTGGCTCAATGGGTTAAGTGAAGAGAAGAAAAGCTGCGGAGCGTTTGGGGTTGGAGTAGCTTTTTGCTCCCGAGTTTGTGTTTGCACGTGAAAGGAATCAGTCCACTCCTTCCTCACGCCTCCGCTCTGATAGGTGGGGTAGGGATAACAGACTGAGCCTGTAGGGCTCAGCGCCCGTTGCACTCCCCATCTCAGCTACAGGAGCATGAACTCTGATTGACTTGGGCTCAGCAGTAAACCTGACCGCAACGGCTCTGCCGGGTAAGTTTTCCTGCACTCCCTGTGATTACTTATGCAAATAAGTAGGTATGCAAATCTACTTCATTCTGGGGTTCAGAATCAGGAAGCCCATTGTTCGGAATCTCTCACCCACATCTCAGGCCTAAATATTTTCAATATTAAAGGGAGTGCCTTGATTTCCATTTCTTTTTCCTTTGCCTCTCTCTGTTGGCATGGAATTCAGGTGGGAAAAACAGGTACTATTTATTAGCTTCTTCAAGCTGTAAGACATGTGGCCAGAGCACATCAACTGATGACGTTCCCCCTCTCAGAAGCAACTTAATATGGGATTCTGGACAGTTCCAGGAATTTATAATATCAACTTTTAAATTTGAACAGTATCAAGACTATTGTAACAGTTCACTTTTTGGCTTCCTGGTACAAATTGCTAGTGATATTTCCCTAAAAATATCTCTTTAGTATATGAAAAATATGGGTAATTGTAAAAGTTGCATATATATAAATTCACTGATTATACATTGAATATGTTAAATATATTAAGCTTCCTTTTAAAATATTTTATGTCTGAGTGTACTAGTTGCTAAATTGGCTAAATTAAATTGTCTTCCAACTGATCAGTTTTCTGTGGCATCATGACACGTGTTTCATCATGTAAATCTTCCATGGTGTCACTTCAGATGCCCTGCCTCCAAATAATAAGAAAGGTGTCATTTAGATTGCACTTATTAGCAACAGAGCTTCTATTTTTCAGTGTAGTCTAATAACTTAAACTACTTACGAAAAATTATTAGGATAAATCCATGGCATGTAAAGGAAGCAATGTGACTTGGATGACTCCTCACAGCATGGTGGCTGAATGCATAGGGAGAGCAGGCCAAGGGCTGTATTGCCTTTATGCCCTAATCTCAGAACTTGTATAGTGTGCTCTGTGAGTTCAGGCGGTCTTAATAGCCCACGCGAATCAAGGGGAAGGGCCATAACCTCACTTCTTGGTGAGTGAGTGGCAAAGTCCTGGAAGAGTATGAAGTATGGTAAATACTGTAGTCGTTTTTGAAAAATATAATTTTCCACATTAGGTATGACATTTTATCATATTATTTTAAACATAAGTGCCCTTCCCTCTTTGAGTTACAAAAGAAAGGCAAACTAAAGGAATGTCTTGATTTCCTTTAGGGAAAATTCAGCTTGAAAGTCACTAGTGAAAAGCCGGAAAAATATTAATACCAAACAATCAGGTTAAAGTACAGACCTAACTCTGTTTGGTCATTCATTGACAGGATGTTATGGTATGGCATAGACTGGTACCATCAAAATACTGTGTTCTGGACTATAATGATTGGAGACATGATTCGCTAGCTCTGTATGGTGGACTGTTGTTAAATGAATTTTACTCGACAATGTCATATTTTCTTATGTAATCCAAAACCATTAATATGAAGCAAAATGTGCAGTATGTTTTCAAAAATGCATTTTTAACACATCTTGAATTCTCTAGAAGAGCATTAAGAAGATGATACTGGAAAATAAAGAATTTGAGACAGCAGAAATAAAAAAACTAAATCACAGGAAGTTGGAAATTAAATATCTATAAACAAGAAAAACGTCTTGTATCAGTCCTGGCTGGTGTGGCTCAGTGGACTGAGTGCTGGCCTGCAAACCAAGGGGTTGCCAGTTCAATTCCCAGTGAAGGCACATGCCTGGGTTGCAGGCCAGGTCCCCCAGCCGGGGACATGTGAGAGGCAACCACACATTGATGTTTCTCTCCCTCTCTTCCTCCCTTCCCTTCTGCCTATAAATAAACAAACTCTTTAAATAAAAGAAAGAAAGAAAAATGTCTTTTACCAAAGTGGAAGAAAAGGGCATAATTGGAATGTACCGTAAAGTACCAAGTGTCAGGCATGTCATCAGATTTCTTTTTAGTATTCGCATTTCCAGCCACTTGTACATTTTCTCCCATCAGGCAGTTCTCACTGTGTTCAGCATATGCCTTCCTCATCCTGCGTTTGGCAGTCTCTGGGTCTTTCCTTTGTATATAGGGTGGGGCAAACATAGGTTTAGTTTCTGTGGAAAATAATACCATAATAAATAATACAAGAATAAACTGTGTTTCATGTGCTTACAGTTGTAAACTTACTTTTCCCCTACCCTGTATATGGACCACCAACTCAAAGAACTGTGCTCAACTCTCATTACTTGGTAATGGAAGGGAAAGAGGGCCAGTTAGAGGGTGTAAAGTTTATTGTTTATTTTTTTGTATATTTTATTGATTATGCCATTACAGTTGTCTCATTTTTTCTCCCGTTTATCCCCTCTGCCCTGCAGCCCATCCCATCATCCCTATGTCAACATTTTCCCCAGCCCTCAATCCTTCCCCCATTTGGCTTTGTCGATGGGCCCTTTATGCATGTTCCTTGATGACCTTTCCCCTCCTTTAATAGTGAAGGATACAGGGAATTCAGAGAATATTCCTTAACACAGAAGATAACAGTGCATCTCCGGAGTTAGTGCCTCAGATCCTGTAAGTTCCCCACAGTGGCACTGTGGGTGGTACCAGGTATGGAGAGTGAGTGATTGCATCATCCTAAGAACCCCTGCACCATTCTCTTGGATTATTTCTTTTTTCTCACTTTCATTTTGGAAAAAATAAGTTTCACATCAAGTTGTAAAGATACTACAGAGGGGTCCTGTGTGCTATTCACCATTTCCCCTAACTGTTAAACCTTAATTATAGTACACTACCAAAATAAGCACATTGACATTGATACAATGCCTTTGTATAATTCTGTTTCATTTTATTGCATGTATGGATTCATGTAACTCTCACCACAATCATGATACAGAACTAATTCATCACCACAAAGAGCTCCCTTATGGTACCCTTTTATAATCATATACCCATTCTCCCCCCAACCATCTCTGCCCCCTGGTAACCATTGGTCTGTTTTTCATCTCTATAATTGTTATTTTGAGAATGTTATATAAATGCAGTCATAAAATATGTGAGTTTTTGAGCATATGATCTTTTGAGATTGCTGTGTATATTTAGTTTTCGTTTTTAATTTTTTCCAATTACAGTTCACATTTAATATTTTGTACTAGTTTCATATATACAGCATAGTGTGTATTTATTTTTATTGTATTTTTTCCATTACTATTTATCCCCCCTTATACCCTCTTCCATCTCCCCTCACCTCCCTCATCCCACCCCACAATCAACGCACAGTTGTCTCTGAAAAAGAGCTCTTTTTCTTTTTTGCTTGATTTTTTAAAACTTTTTTGAAGTACAATATACACACATAAATGCACATGTCATATGTGTTGAACTTGATACCATTTTGGAAACTCAACACACAAGGGAGTTATTACATCCTGTACTCTACATTGCCCAACTATTCTAGAAACCCTGTCCTTGGGTTTGCCTGCAAAACAAAACAAAACAAAACAAAAACGAAACGAAATAAAAAACCCACATCCCTGAGTATTTACTGTGAAAACTGGGTATTTCCCAAACTTATCATCCCTCAGCTGGCCCACTCTTCAAGCGCACTTAAGACCCATTCTCACACCCACCTTTTCTAATTACTCGAGCGCCTCTCTCTCTCTCTCTCTCTCTCTCTCTCTACCATACAGTTTAGTAATGAGTGACTCACTCATTGCTTCACACTATTCCCATTGCAATGGTATTTTGAGAGCATGGATTGCTTACTATTTAATTGAGCAGTTTTTCTTTGAATTTATCATTTAAAATTGTTTTCTATATTCCTCAAGTGGTATTATTCCAAGGAATGGAACCAGAAATTAATGATAAAATAGGGCTAACTACCATAGTTACTCTATAGTTCAAGAATACATAAAATATTCAAATCTGTAATATTCCATTTCAAAGTTCAACTATTTTGACACTGTCCTGTGAGATAAGATAACCAATTAACTCATGTGATCAGAGATCTTTATAAATGCTTACAATGTATTTCTATTATATCGGCAAGATATTTAACATCTCCCGGACTGCAAACTGTTAGACTAGAGAGCAGCTATAGTAGAGCTTCCCTTTTTCAAGCTGCTTTTCCTTGCAGGACAGGCAAAGCTGACCGTATTGGCCTTGAGGTCTCCATGCTAAACTACTGGCAGGGGTTTCTGTGTAGGCAAGCTTTCTTTTACATCTTTACTTGAAGACTATTATAACCAATTTTAGTCATCAAATTAGCAAAAGTAAAAAATATTGCTCAAGTCTGTCAAGAATGTGGAGAGACAGGCACACAGCCATATGTTGCTGAAATAAACCAACCTCTCTGAAAAGCAATATGGCAATATTTATTAAGAATGTTTAAACTCTATGCCTAGTAATTCCATTTCTACTTAACAATTTTCTTAGTAAATGTTCAAGAGTGCATAAAGATTTATGTACAAAGCTCTTTAACCCATTATTTACAATAAGTACAAACATTGAAATAACCATCCAACGACAGGTAAAATGTTCAGTTATGGCACGTTTCTGGAAATGTGGACCATTAGGCAGAAAAAATTAATTAAAATACTGAAGAAATAAGGCTCAAGATTCAAATTAAGTTTTAAAAGATGGTTTACAGGTCTTTGTAAGGAAATGTTATATCAGTGTGTTATCTTTGAGCAGTGCAGTTATTGGCTATTTTTCTTATTTATGTATTCTGTGTTTCCTACAAAGAGCTCTATTATTTGTACGATCAAAAAAAATCTTTTTTAAGAAAAATACTGTTTGGGGAGTACTTTGTTATGTAAGTGTTCAAAGTCTCAATCATGATGCACTTGTTAATATAAAAACCAAGCATCTCAAAATCGTAAATTTTGATCTCTCGTCTTTTTTCATCACAAATCATTTCATCCTATCTCAATTTCATCTTTAAATCTGATCATCTTAGATTATCACTCGTTAAACATATGACTTTGGGTTTCTTCAGGTTGATAATTTTATGTTCCCTCGTTAAAAAAAAAAAAAGCTGACGTTGCAAGGATTAAAAATAAAATCTATCTATATCTTTGATTTTCACCTGAACATAGTTCTCTACTGTGTCATGCACATAATTAACAGCGTTAGCATGCCTCTGAAGCTTTTTATCTCAGAAGGGGTTGGCAAGACCACCTTGTAGTCCATTACACATCGAAACCACGGTCTACCTGTGAGCGTAGGACACAATCTGAAAGACTAGAAGAAACGCACATCGGGTTCAGGTGATACCAGGATATCGGTCCAGTGGACAGCGAGAATTGCAGCAGGGCTGTGGCCCAGGGTTGGGGGTGGGGGTGGGAGTGGGGAGCAGCCTGCCCTGGAAACAGATTTGGGAAACTTGAGCGTGAAGGTGTTGGCAGAAGACCACCATCGTGGACCGCTGAGGGCAGTGCTGGCCTAAACAGAAAAACCCAATCGGGGAGGTAACTGAGAGAACAGACCCAACAGAGTGGAGGACTACGGAGAGGAAAGAGGTTAATAATCTTTGAGCTGGAATAACGATATTTTTTATTTTTTAAGATTTGTTTATGTTTAGAGAGAGGGGAAGGGAGGCAGAAAGAGGGAGAGAGACATCGAACAGTGATATCGATCCGTGGCTTCTCCCATGTCCCTAACCAGGGACCCTGCCCGCAATCCCGGCATGAGTCCTGACCAAATCGAACCGGGGACCTTTAGGTTTGCTGGGGGACAGACGGTCCGCTGAGTCACATCGGTCAGTGCTAACCGGATATTTAATGCGTCTCCTTTAAAACCATATTTCAGGCACTCGGTAGACCTTGGGATCCCAGCTTCCTCAACTGGGAAAAAACTGCAACGAAAAGATTCTTCCCCAGTCCGGACTCTTAGTTCCTAGAGCCGGAGTTTAGAGACGTCCCCGTAAGAGACCGGAAGAGCACGCATGCGCCGAGAAGAGGTCCGTCCCCGGGGGCGGGGCCTGTTCCTTTGCTTTAGATTTGCGAGGGCGCCAAGCCCGCCCGCCGCACCTGCGCCGGCCACACCCTCTTCTCACCTGGGGATCACTTGGCCCGCGAAAACAGCAGCACCCGAGGGCGGATCTCTCAAAGCATTGGTCGTCCAGGTGAAAGGGGTTGAGCCCATGGGCTAGTTTAACGGCGGCAGCGGTAGTGGGGGATCTCTACTGGGGAAAGCTTGCGGAGCCTCCACGCTTGGGCGTGTCAGAACCCGCCTCTTCTCGGAGTCTGGATCTAAGCGCGCGGCAGGAACGGACCGGGCGCTGCTGTATGGCCTCGGTCGGGGAGCCGGGCGGAGCCTGCGGGCGTTGCGTGGGAGCCCCAGCTGGGCCTGACGCTAGCGCCTGTCCCCGCACCCGGAAAGGCCCGGCCCCACGCCGGCCGCTGGGTGAGCGCCGGGCACCAAGGCTGCCCTCCCGCCTGGGTCGCTCAGTCTGCTGAGGCCTGACTGGCTGTCAAAGCTGGGCAAAAGCTTGGTTCTTGCGTGCAGGAGGACTAAGTCCTGGGCTGTATTGGGGGGCATTCTTGGCACTTTTCGCGTTTGCTTTGGATTAGATGGGGTTCGTGTATTGACACCGGAGAGTTGACTCGGTTTGCCCGGTAATTGAACCTCTGGAGGGACAGCTGAGGCCTTAGTGTCACGCAGACCCCAAGGCTTGAGAGTGGTTTCCAAAATAAGCTATTAGGCTGATTAGGTCTCTGTCCTTCCAGTGTATGGTGTCGAACTGCAAAGGGAGCTGAGTGCTACAAGGGTGTGGAAGCCAAAGTTTGTCTGAAAAATTATGTTTGTGCGCTTGCACAATTGGAATATGGGAGTTCACCAGAAAGTACCATCTGATCTTGATTTTGCTTGTTTTCGGTGCAATAATACATGCGATAATCTACCAGGATTCTGTGCATTGTGCGGTTTTGTGTGTGTGTGTGTGTGTGAAGCTTTATTGGAGTTTATGTTTGAAAAGAGGTTGAACTTTTGGG
>PVJD01013461.1:7182-34000 GCA_004026545.1 Mormoops blainvillei
CTCTGTCTCCCTCTGCCTGTCTCTATCCAGGTGTCTTTGTTTCTCTCTGCCTCTCCGTTGTCCCTCTTTATTTCTCTTTGGGGATTTGACTCCGTCTCCGTCTCTATCTCTGGGTCTATCTCTCTATTTCTTCTTTTCTCTTATCTCTCTGATTATCTCTCTGCCTCTCTCTGCCTCTGTGCCAGCTCATCTCTTCGGTCTCTTTCTCTGTCTTTCTGATCCCCTGTCTTCCTCTGCCTCCCTTTGCCTCTGTCTCTGTGACTGTGTCTGTCGCTCCAGGACAAAGAATGATGCCCCTGCTGGGGACTCACAGCCCCCACTTCCTCCCACAAACAGTTCCGCTGACACCTTGAGAAAGAGGGGCACAGGTGGGGGCTTCCTGCAGCCCACTGAACCGCTTGGGAGGCTGAGGCTCAGCGAGGCCGGCCCTGCCCCGTTTACTGGCGTCAGTATTCACAAAAATAACCAGGCTGTCCAAGCATGACCTCTAGCATCCTGGGATATTCTCCCTCCATCGCTGGACCAAGGCTTCAGGTCTCCCAGGCGGGCAGGACCCGTACCTCCCCAGGGCCCCAGTCTTGGGGCAGTTCTGCAGAACCCCAGCTCACCATCCCCTACTCAGTTGTCGATGCCTCCCAGACAGGCCCTGCCCTCCTGCTGGACGGGTCCTTCTTTGGGGCCTCCTGCTGCACTGGGGGGAAGGGGGGGGAGGAGGGGCAGGAGGAGGCAGGGGGTGGGGCTGAGGAGGGGGCCACACTAGCCAAGGAGCTGCATAGATTCCTCCCCCTGGAGAGAGCCGGCCCCCAGCCAGGCCTGCTGCGGGTTAGATAAGGAGTAAAGCCACACAGCTCATCCTCCGTTTTGTAATCTCCTCCTCCACCCCTCCCCAGCACTGACCCCCCACTTTTTTTTTTATATCATCTTTAAGGCTTTGGAATTATCTAGGCTGACACTGCATTCATGTAGCCGAGGGCAGGTGGGGTCGCTGGAGACAACTTACTTGCGTGTGTGTGTGTGTGTGTGTGTGTGTGTGTGTGTGTGTTTGTATTCTCAGTGGTCTCCCCACCCTGACTCCCTAGCGGGGATGTTGGGGAAGAGAGAATAAGGAACTTACTGGAGGAGGGGTTGGGGACCCAGGTGACAACCAGTTCAAAGCAGAAAAGAGATTTTGAGTGACAGAAATCCTATAGAGGCAGAGGCCAGTTTTCAGGCAGCCCTGGCGGAAGCTTCCCCACAAAGAAGTAAGTTTTATCTCGAAAGAGTCCTCCCCCTGCCTTTCTTCCTTCCTTCCTCAGAATAGCGCTTGAATTTCAGAACATGAATTTAATTGTCTCCTGGCTTGAGTCCTGGTTTTTGCCAGCTGTGTCACATTGGGCCAGTGACTTCACCTCTCTGAACGCCTTTCCCCTTCTGTCAAATGGGCACAACAATCAAGCCCGCTTCATTCTGCACTCTGAGGGTTACACGAAACATTAGTGCAAGTGCTTGGCCTGTCGCTGAGCACGTAGTACGGGTGCAATCACGGCTGCCCCTTGTCACTTTCATCCTTGACCGTGTGTTCCGTGGGCCCGCGGGACACAGAGAAGACTGCAGCTGCTGCCCCCAAGGGTGCTCACTGATGGGGAAGAGTGGCCCCCAAGCAAGTGAGGTTTTGCAAATAGTGCTTTATTTCTGGGTAGGAATACAGATGTATTCACACTGCTTAAAAGAACAGTGCTACTGAACTTATGAGGCAGATAAATTAGGGGTGATTATTCTCATCACAAAAGGATACACTACAGGGATTCTTTAAGTGGCGCGTCCCTCTAATACTGGGAGCCTGCAAACCTTAGCTGGGGCTCTCTGTGCCTGGCCTCCCCACGGAGCAGTTAATGGTGGAGAAATGAAACAGGGCCGGCCTAAGCCTGGAGTTCTGAGTTTGTACCTCCTCACTGACTGGTTGGGCGCTCGGGGGCTGGTGGCTTCCCCTCTCTGAGTCCTTTCTCCACCTGTGTGATTGGACTGGATCACACGTCGCAGTGCCCCACCTCCACCCTAGGCCAGGACTCCTTCATTGCTCCCCTGGACAAGAGCCTCCCCGTTGGCTTTTCTGCTTCCTCTTTCATGCTCCTTGACCCGCCCTCCACCCCCCATCACCGCCACTGGGTCTTCCAAAAACTGGAATTAGTTCGTCCTGCATAAAACTCTCCGGTGGCTTCCCCCTTGCCGTCAGTCTCTGCGTGACTGGACTCTGCTCATCCCCTCCCACTCCCGGCTCTGCTCGCTCCGCTCCATCCATCCCAGCTCATTGCTACCCCAGGGTCTTTGCATTTGCACCCCACACCACCCTGGCCCTTTCTTTCATTGCTTCCCAGTTGAAATGTCACCATGTCATGACCATCTAATCTAATAAACCTCTAGTACTCGCTGTATCCTGTTTGTTTTATCTTTATGATCTTAATTGTACTTAGGACTCTTGGATATGTTTTTGCTTGTTTAGTGTCTGTCCCTTCCATCAGACTGTGAGCCAAGAACATGGACTGGACCTGTCTCCGCACCTTATACCTGGCCTGTTGTGTGGCAGAAGCTCAGTGAGCCTGTGTCAAGTTCATTATCGGACCTCGGTGTTTCAACGCTCTTCTTCTAGGTGCATGTTAAATTGAGTGATTGTTTTCCTAATTTTTGAACAATAAAACGTGGCATGAATCTGGTCACAAAGGACAGTCTCACTGACCACCTGCTTACAGGCTGGCTTGCTGTCATGAACATAAGGCAAAGGACTGGACTCCCAGCCAGCCCCAAGGTGACAGGTGACCCTCAGCCCAGCCCACTCTGCCGCAGCTCCAGGAAACCTTCTTGGGGTCCTGTTGCTGGTGGTCTTGAAGGAAAGTAATAGTTTTCCTTTGCACAATCTGGGCCTGCTTGCCACGAGTTCCATGATGGAAAAATGCCACCGGCAACTGGTCTGAGCTGTCCCCACAAGCCATCTTGGCCACACAGTTCTCTATGAGTGACTTTTGTCAAGCTAAGGAAGTAGAGATGACGAATGAAAAAGAAAGGCTGTCAGCCCTGACCAGTATGACTCTGTTGGTTGGGTATCCTTCTGCAGAGCATAGGGTCGCCGGTTCGATTCCTGGTCGGGGCACATGCCTGGGTTGCAGGTTTGGTTCCCCATCAGGGCACGTACGAGAGGCCAACGATCGATGTTTCTCTTTCCCGTCGATGTTTCCCACCCTCTCCTCCTCCCTTCCTCCCCCTCTCTCTAAAAATAAATAAATAAATAAATACAGTATTTAAATAAAGGCTCTCAGAGGGGTTCATGGGAAATGCTGAGGGGCAGTGGAAGAAGGAGAGAGTTGTTCTGATGGGAAAGATCTGGAAAGATAAGACTGTGATGAGATGAGGAAATGGTAGGAAGGGAGGTTGGGTGTGTTGACGTCTTGTTCGGGGAGGTGGGCCTGGGTCTTTGCTTTCTGGTCCCTCTTGTCTCGAATGCATTCTGAGGTTCTCTGGAGGTGTTCACTTGGTCCCCTTGACATGATCACATTGAAGTAGGTACCAGAGGGGATCGCCGTTTATGGAGGGCCTGCTATGTGCTGAACCCACCCAAAATATCTTACCTATGTCGTTTTGTCTAATAGTCACAAAAGCCAGTGTCAGCCAAGTAATGGTATCCTCACCCCAAGGAACAGGAAATAGTCTCCGAGAGGTTAAGTGACTTTTCTAAGGACACACAGCTAATAAGTGCTGAAGCTGGGATTTGAACCCAAGTCTGTCTGATTGTGGAGCCAGTGCTTGCTTTTCTTCATTGCATGGGGATGTGTCCTAAGCTCCAGGATGAAGATAATGGAGAAGCTGGGAGGGACGAGGGATAGAGGAGCATGTGATGCCGGGTGATGTGATGGTGGAAGATTTAGGAGAAAGAGATACACTGAGGGCGGTTGGATGGAGCAGAGGTTTGGTGCCGGAAAAGACGTCCTGCATGCACATTCCCTGCCCGACTCCGCCTGGTCTCCTCTGCCCCCAGCCAGCAGGAGCCTCTGGTGGGGGAGGTGGGGGAGGGGCCTAGACATCATGTGATTGCCCTGGCTCTTCTGTGAAATTTGTTTCGGGACACATTAGTTCCAGTGAATTTAGCTAAACAGTGGGGGGCCCTGAGAAATGATTTGCAATTAGCCGCAGCCCCCTGGCCCCCCGGCCCCCTATTGGGACGCGAGGCTTGGGCACTGAGTGGGGAATGGCCTCATGGGGGGTGCGGGGGTGGGGGCTGCCGCCCATGCCCGTGGCTGAACTTGAGCATCTCAGACCTGACTTCTCTCTCAGAGCCCAGCGGGCCTGAATGGGGCTGAAGTAGGGGCAGCTGGCCCCCAAACCGTCAAGGCCAAGTCTTAGCCAGGTCGGAGGGGCATGAGGGATAATCAGATTCGATCTTCTGCTTTGCAGAGGGGACGCTGGATGGGAGCTCCGCTCAGGGCTCCAACCATTGCACACCCCACTCTGTGGAGACAGCGCCCACCTGAAGTACCTCTGCAGTTGCTGTGCCCCTTGGTGTCCTCGGCCCTGTGCTGACCACGTCCCCTCTGGTGGCAAATCCTCCTTAACAGGGAGGCAAGGAGGTGGCCTCCGTTTTGCAGGTAAGGAAATGGATCCTTGGAGAGGTTGAGGGATTCTTACCAGGTCACCCAGGATGTGGCAGGAGGAGGACTTGAACCCTGACCAGGTGGCCCCTCCAGGTTCTCACAGCTGCCTCATGGTGACCTCTATCAGGAGGCAGAACAGGGTGGTCATTAGGGCTCTGGAGTCAGGCATGCCTGGTATAAGTCCCCGCTCTGGCCGTGTGACCTCTGTCAGGTCACGTCTGCTCTCTGAGGCTCAGTTTCCTCAAGAGATAAGTGAGAATGCTGGGGTGGTGTTGTTTCTAGAATTAAATGAGAATATCAAGCATTATGCCTGCAGAAAGGGCTCAAGGAGCGATAGATGCTGTGTTCTTGCTGTTATTATTTCCCGATCAAGTTTAACTGGCAAGGAGAGAAGAAAGTGGGGAAGGATCCCGTGGGTCCCTGCCTGAAAACATGACGTTTACACACACTCCGTCAGTGCCCTCTGCCCCAGACCAGGCCTTGAGTGGATATGGAGACAACCAGGACAGTCCCAGCCTCAAATGAACACCCCCTAATGCTCCTAGAGTGAGCCAGGCGGGAGGCCTTGTGAACCTTCATGGCACGCAGAGGTCTCTGTGAGCTGGGGTAGTCAGAGTGGGCTTCTGGGAGGAGGTGGCTTTGGTCCAGAAGTGTCCCTGTTATGATGGGGACTCTACATTGCACAACCCCAGGGGTCTTTCACCTCCCTTCCCCCAGACCAGAGAGGCAGGTCTCACCTTTCTCAGTTCTACAAATGAGCAAACTGAGGACCAATTGTCCAAAGTCATACAAGCATCCCAACTTGCCGGAGCCTATCCTGAAATTCCCACATTTCAGCAGACAGCTCGGTCCTGTCAAACCGCAGTGGCTGGTCACCCTATTTTAGTGACTGGGCGGGGATTTGAACTCAAGACTGGCTGACCCCCATAGCTCCTCCCCAACCCCCCTGCACATCCCTGCGTTTTCGATTCCATCCCGCCTCCCTCTTCTGAATTCATCAGCTCTGGTGCCCCGGTCCCCAGAGCAGTGCCCCGTCCCACGCCTCCTGTGGATTTCCCCAATGCCCAGGGCTGTGCTTTGCCCCCCCTCCAGCCCCTTATCTTCCCTGGTCTTCTTGTGGAAGAAGAGATAAAAGTAATTCTTATGGCCGCTCCTCCGCCGTCAGCGGCCGGCCCCACCGTCCTCCTGCTGGATTTCCCTGGCCCGGGCAGATAAAGGGTTAGGCCTAAGCACATGTCATTTTCTTTGTGTGAAATCAATATTCAGCAAAGTTTATCTGCCCGACATAGCAGGAAGTGCTAATTTCATCCACGTCAATTATTTTGACGAATGTTCATAATGCCCAGGGTGTGAGAAGAAGATAAAAGAATTACTAGAATAACGCGCCCGTGCTTCTCGCACACACGCGTCCATGCTCACCCAAGTTCACACTGGGGCACACGCAGACCCGGCAGGGACGGGGCCTTTACCGACAGCTGTCCCGTCTGCCCAGGCTGGCGGCCAGGGGCTGGGGTGGGGGGTCTGTGCCAGGGTGTCAGCAGCCTTTGATTTGTAGGATAAAACAGTAGCCCTCAATCAGGGGCAATTTAACCCCCTAGGGGACATTTGGCAAGGTGTGGGAACATTTTTGGCTTGGGGAGGGAGGCTGCCGGTCTCTCGTGGGCAGAGTGCCGGGAAGCACAGGACAGCCCCCCACGCCCCACCATCCCCAACACCACAAAAATTATCCAGCCCGCTTGTCAAGAGCGCTAAGGTTGAGAAACCCCGGAATGAAGTTATTGTTTTTTAATTTTTAAAAGCGTTTCTCTGTAACTTCACAGCTCTGATTTCTAGCAGTACAGGCAAGGACAGGTGTGTGGGTTTGTAGTTATATTTTTGAAGGACAGGATGAAGAAACAAGAAGTCAGATGCTAAATACAACGGTAACAGTATGTATTTACTTAGGCAACTCCACCCTCTGGTGAGTCCGTAGGAGAATAAAATAAAACGAAACACGTAAAGACTGACCTGAGTTTTCAAAATGCTGGCCCGATAGGGAGCACAGTGCACGATACTGTAGTAACTCTGTGTGGTGTCACATGGACTTACCCGGGCGACCCCTTCGTAAGTTACATAACCGTCTAATCCCTGTGTTGTACATCTGAATCTGATAGAATACAGTACATCAGCTGTAGTTGAAAAAAAATTTTAAATTATTAAAAAATATGCTGGCCTTCTAGAATTCTCGCGTGCCTGTAAGCCCCTGTCCAAGTAGCGGCAGACCCAGCGGACGTGTGCGGCCTCCCTGGGCACTGGCTGCGGGGGTTCCACCAGCCTTCCCTGCCGGTGTGTGTGAGGCTGTGCTGGTTGGGGGACCCCTGCACCCGGGTGCCCTCGCCACGTGACGGTGGAGGCAAGCATCTTGTACGTTTGCCAGTGTGGGCCAGGCTCTGCACGCAAAGACCCAAGTTGGTGATTATTATTGTTGTTGTTATGGTTACTATTACTTAATTTCTGTGAATGTTGCTTCAGTGACCGCCTAACGAATACCCTAGAATGTCGTGGCCCAGAACAACCTTGGAGTCTGTGGGGCGGGAATTCAGACAGGGCACTGTGGGAATGGCTCTTCTCTGCTCCACACTGTCTGAGGCTGTGCTTGGGGACACTTGATGGCTGATAACAGCAGCTGAGGGCTGGAATCATCTGGAAGCACCTTTACTCACCCCTTGGCTGGGGTGACTCGAAGGACAGGTCTGTCAACAGCAGCACCTGCACCTGGCCTTCCCGTGTGACTTGAGCTCCCTCGCAGCATGGCAGCCTCAGCGTAGTCAGGCTTCTTATGTGGTGGCCGGCTACTTGGGCTTTCACGCCCCAGCCTGGGAAGCTGCACAGCATTGTTTCTGCCATACTTGCTTGGTCAAAACAGCCACATGCCCACCCAGGCTAAAGAGGAAGGACGTGACTGTCCCCACTCCATGGAGAGGCATAAAAGAATTTTGGGACCATCTGTTAAAAGGTCCACACTAGCTAACTGATATGTATAACACACTGTTCAACCAGTTTTATTTTCACAGGATTTGAGCACCCGAAGGCAAATACCCTTTCTGTTTGTCTAGCCGGAACTCTGTGTCACGGATGAGGAGCTATAGGTCATGATGGGTTGGGGTCCTTCTAACTCCATTTGAGTCAGCCACCAACACTTGGGGACACCTCCCCACCTCCTAACCAAAGTCAGCCGTCCTTATGTATTTTTCAAACGACTATATCTGAGGACGCTCGTTCTAGGAGGAAATGCTGAGTGTCGATCTCATAATATATGATGTTGTGAGCAGATGTCATGATATTATATGATAAAATATTATGAGCAGATGATATGCTATTTATTATGAGCAGGTGATATATGGCGCCATATTACGATTATGGATGATGATGTATTGTGTATCCTGGCATGTGCGGGAGATTATGTATTCACACGCCCTGGCTCGAAGACTCTGATTTAAGAACTCCCTTCCACTCGCCTACCTCTGGCTCTGCCAATCAAAGTCTCTTCTGCCGAGCGCAACAAAGGATCAGAACTCTTCAATCCTTGGGACGAAGCCACGTGTGGATTTGGGATTCCTGGGGATTTTAGGCCCGTGGACCCCCTTCCCAGGGCGGGAGGGGTCTACAAAAGCCGGCTCTTGGAGCTGTTTGTAGCAGGAGTCATGGCAAGCCCGCGAAGGCCACGGGCCAATGGCTGGTCCAAGGTATGTGAAGAAGATGATGGAGATAGTCTGGTCTTAAAATTAGATGATCAGGAATAAAAATGAAGCCAAGGGGGGGTACGAGGGAGCAAGAACAGGAGCGCTTCAGAGTTCATTCCCGCCAAGCGCCGACAGGTGAAGAGCAGCGTCAGGTGAACAGGCCGTCTTCGCCATGTTGGCGGGGTGCAAGACAGAGAGGAGTTTCAGAGAGCATCAGGTCTGAAGATGAAATACCGCCCGATCACTAAAAATCCATTCCCTTCATATAAAATTCTAGATGAAGATCTTGCATTTCTAAACGCAGAGCTGAAATTCCCTGGTAAGGATTCGGCTGCAGGGGTAACTGGGTGCCGTGCTTGGGATGTGGGCCTGGGAGGCAGCCGGCCTCAGTTTCAATCCAGGTTCTGCCCCGTTCGGGGCTGGGTGACCTGAAGCAGGTCACAGAGCCCCCGCGCCTCCATTTGCATATCTGTAAAATGGTCACCCTGGCAATTCCCATCTCACGATATGGTCACGAGATTTGAAGAGGTGTGGAGTGCCCGGGGCACGCCTGGCACCTAGGAGACACTCAGTAAATACCTACCAGGGAACCTATTCGGCCATGAAAACGCCGCTGTCCTTAAAGGCGATTCCTTCTCTGAAGTAGCCGAAATGGGTTCCCAGAGATCTTGCCTCAACACCAGAACTGTACCTGGTGCCCCACTCTCGTGACTGAAGTGGAGATGGGTCTCCGCCAGGTGGAGGTGGCATTGCCACGAACGGTAGGCTGAGCAGAGATTCTGGTGACTTCAGTGTAAATGAAGCATTTAAAATGTGGACATTCATGAAGTCTCTCTCTATTTTTTAATAGCCTAAGATCTAGGTACTTAAGCTCAGAGGAGAGGGCTCTCTTACTGGTTCTCACTAAAGTGGATATGACTGCCTTGGGTGACCCAGAGTAAGGATCCAAAAGACTGGTCCCTTTCCATCCCCGATCTCTCTCTGTCCCCTCTCCCTTGGTGCACAATTTCACAGGGGCTTGTCCTTCATCTAAAACAGGGTTGCCTACTCTTGAGTCAGATAGTTCTTTGTTGCGGGGGGTGTCCTGCGCATTATGGGATGCTTAGCCTCCTGGCTCCTACCCACTAGCTGCCAATGCTGCCGTCTAGTGCTGTCTTCTTTAGTTGTTATAATAAAAAATTGTCTCTAGATATTGCCAAATGCCTCCCCTCTCTGTGGTGGGGGGAGCCAAACATCCTTCCCAGCTGAGAACTACAGGTCCGACGGTTCCCAAGGTCCTTAGGGTCCCCAGCTGCCAGACTTCGGAGACTAGTGGGTGGTCTTTCTTCGGGGGCTGAGGCAGCATTCCTGAGTGCTGGCCAAAGGAGGGGCGGCGGGTCCATGGGCTAGGTTATCTCCCAAGCCATTGGAGTGGGAGGCTCTTAACATAGTGTTCTCAGTCTTTGATGGATCAATTATACGGCAAAGAAAATGCACAGGGTCTGAACAAAACAATTAGTACAGGTAAACGAGGAGAGGCAGAGTGTGGTGAGAGGGCAGACGTGGGAGCAGAGTGGGCTGGCATCCCGGCTCTGCAAACACTGTCACTTAGCTTCACGGGCCTGAGTTTTCCTGTCCATTCTGTGGGGGATACTGATGCTGAAGACCCCTCTGGCGACTGAGAGGCTGCATAGAAACCTTACGGTTCAGTGCCGGGCCCTTCCTAGGTGCTCTCTACCAAGAAGCTGCTGTTACAGCTTTATCTATCCATGTGCAAACCTCTGTATCCTACAGACAAGTGTACTGTATAAGCATTTGTATCCTTTTATTTTACGACTGTCTTTCCACTAGATCCGTGTTGGGCTTGGTGTAGTGTCCCCACGGCTGGCCCAGAGCGTGGCCCTTGGTTGCTGGCCTGTGTCTGCCAGATGATTGCTAAAATCGTATAAACTTTCAGGTGTATCCTATACCCTGAGGGAGCTCGGATCCTGCAAGCAGTTGGATTTCTGCTCCAGTGTCAGGAGAGTGTGGGGGTAGGTGTCTACGGCAATGATGCCCCCTGCCACCCTAGTGAGCACTTGCTTTGTACCAGTCTCGGCACTTGTGTCAGTTACCTGTTGCTGGTTTCAGTCAGCACACATGTGTGATCTTCTCGTTCTGGGGCCGGTTGGGGGGGGTGGGGGTGGTCTGAGGCTGGCTTCCTGGGAAGGCTGCGGTCAAGGTGCCCGTTTGTGCCGAGGTCTCATCTGGAGACCGACTGGAAGGAG
Source organism: Mormoops blainvillei (assembly GCA_004026545.1). Classification (NCBI taxonomy): domain Eukaryota; kingdom Metazoa; phylum Chordata; class Mammalia; order Chiroptera; family Mormoopidae; genus Mormoops; species Mormoops blainvillei. The sequence goes on from PVJD01013461.1 coordinate 17,770, forward strand.
ATCCGCTTTCGAGTTCAGCTGCATGGCGGTTGGCAGGAACCCATTCCCCGTGGCTGTCGGATGGAGGGCCTCAGTGGTGCTGCCCACAGTTCCCGGCCATGTGGGCCTCTCCTGGGGCAGCTCACAACGCGGCAGCCGATGTCATCAGAACCAGCAAGGGAGCGAGTTGGCCAGAGAAACGGAAATTACAGTCTTAGGCTATGTCATCACAGAAGTGACATCTGCCCCAGCGCCTTATGAGCATCGGCTTGTTAAGCCCTCACCCCAGCCCCATGGAAAGGTCTTATAACTATCCTCACTTTACAGATAAGAAGAGGAGGGAAGTTGAGGGAGTCACAGTAGCGTGGTGGCTCAGTCAGTAGTGGCCCAAGGGGACAGTGTTCCCACTGCGTAACCTGTGCTCGGTTAATGTACTTGGGTGAATATTTCACTATTCCTTCTACATTTCAAAGAGATCTTTACCAAAACATTAACAGTGACAAGTGCTGGGTGGTGGCACTGAGAATGATTTTTTAAAAATGAACCCTGTAACATGTTTGTTTTAAAAAAGGAAAGCACACAACAGTATGATTTGTAAAACACAGAGGACCGCAGGCGAGGGGGCAAGGCTGGCCTTGGGTAGGTCCAGGGCTGGGTACCCTTCAGTAATGGTGTCAAGGGCAGAGGTCAAGGCTTACCTTTTCTGGAACCTTCCCAGTCCACCGTTCATCTCCCTGAAAGGCCAGATTCTCGCCCTAGCCTCTCAAACTCTCCAATTCCTCTGTAGACCCAAGAGCATCTCGAGAAATCCAGAGTAGGGCATTGCCGATTAGCTTTGTTGTTGTCGTTGCTCTGTTTTTGCAAGTAAGGGAATAATGAATGTCACACAGATCACACAATGAGCAGAGAAGGCAGTTTCAGCCCCCAAACGCCACTTGAACCCGGCGAAAAAGAACAAGAAGAAAGAAACTCGACAGTCCGCTGAAGAACAATTTCATTTAGCAAAATAATTTAGAATCTTGTAATTAATGTCTTAGTTTTCTGAAAACTAAAAAATGGCGAGCTGTGTTTCAAAGATTTCACTGCCGCTCCTAACTAGGAGAGAGTTTGCATAATTAGCGTAGCTCTTTGCAAGGGCAATAGGTCCCTCTTACTTGGAAAGAGAGGCATGAATTCTCCGTGGTGTCTTGTTTGTTGATGTGGGTTTTTCAAAGTGTCACCCCTAATATGTTTTTGGACTTGAGCCAGATCATGTAATGTTTGGCGGGCGTTTGGTCCAGGCAGGGACGGGGAGGTTCGGTGAAAGGCTGGAATTCATTTGTCCTGTAACTCTTGGCTGATGTGGCCCAAATTTTAGTGTCCCAGCTGGGCCCATATTTGGACAATGTGCTCTAGATCACCGTCTGGGTTTGGGTTGAAGTCCTGGGGGGCACAGGAGGGCTAATGGCCTCGGTGGGTCTAGAGCTGATCATTCCTTTAGCAGCAGCGTGTGAGGGACAGGGTCGATTAAGGAACAAGCCGAAATTCTGCTTCTAATATGCTGCCATTGGGAAAGGGCCAACTGGATTGTATCAGTCAGGACGGGCTAGGTCATGCTGCCGTAACAAACAGTCCAACCATCTCCTGGTTTAAAACAATAAAGGTAACTTTCTCACTCATCCCACCTGTCCAGAGCAGGTAAGCGGGTGCACTGCTGCTCATTGAAGTCACTCAGGGACCCAGCTGGAGGAGCAGTCACCAGTTTGTGACACTGCCATCTCCACATATGTTCCCGTAATCCATGCAGCAGGGGAGGAGGACAGTGGGGGTCAGCACCAGCAATTAAAAACTTTGGCCAGGAAACAATGCCCATATTAATTGGTCAAAACCATTATGTGACCACACTTAATTTCAAGGGGAAGAGAATTTGTAACTCTCCTGAACTTGGAAGTAGAGACCTGGATATTGATAAACATTAATGATGTCTACTACACGGATCTTGGCATGTTGGTGGTGGGGGATCAGAGGTTTTCAGGATCTGGGGAGTTGGGTGACCAAGAGTAGCATCCCCTCAGATATTAAATTTATCAGTTATTATTAGTGGCCAAATGCCCACCACTATCTTTATTGTTTATGTACTTATTTATACTCTGCAAAGGGTATCCATAAATATCTTGCTTAACCTTTTCAATAATTACAAGAACCAACATTTTCTTTTTACCATTCACCATGCACTGGGCACTTTACATAAGTCGTCTCACTGAATCCTATGTGAGTTTCCATGTCACAGGTGCCACAGCTGAGGCTCAGAGAGGTTAAGTGACTTGGCCAAGGTTGCACAGCTACCAAGTGGCTGAGTTAGGATTTGAACCGAGGTAACAAGCAGCCATGCTTCCAACGCTGACCATGCTTTTCTCTTAGGGAGGGGGAAAAAAAAAAGAAGGTTAAGAATGGCTGACATGACTGATTATGTGAACGTGAACCCTGAAACTAGCTGGAAAACTCTGACGTGGATGACTCATGTGACCACTTCGGGCAAAGTCTGAACTTCTGAGCCATCCGCTTGCTCCCCATTCCCTCAGACACGTCTTGATCTGCCTCTGAGGCATCAGTAGGCGGAGCGGAGCTTGGGTTGGTTTCCTGGCTACTGTGTGGTAGGGAGGGGGAAGAGGCCTTAAAGAGATGTTGAGCAGCCCTGACCTCAGGGAGGTGGCAGCCAGAGGATCTTCTCTCCAAGGACCCAGAGGTGGGAGGGGGCTTCTGGGTGAGCTCAGCAAGGCCAGAGGTAAAGCCCCATCTGCCTCATGGCAGCCTCAGCCCCATCTGTTTCTCCTCTGTCTCCAGAGGCCGCTGACCTGACCCCTTTCACCAGCACTTAGAGAAAGGAGTTTTGAAACATGCTTGTGTCAGGGAGCCCCGCTGCCACCCCGCCCAAACGCTGAATCAGAAGGGAACACTTCAGGGCAGCGTCGTTCCATAGAACTTTCTCCGACAGTGGAGATGGCCCCGTGTGCTGTTCAGTGAGGGGGCTGCCAGCCATGGGTACTTATGGAGCTCCTGGGATATGGCTGGGAGGACTTAAGAACTGAAGTTTTTATGTTAGTAAATTTAAATTAATTTAAACATAAAATAGCTGCATGTGGCCCTGGTCACCCTACGGGACAATGCAGCTTTAGGACAGCGTGTTCAAAAGGACAGGGCGCACCGCTTCCGCAGGTCACAGGCACAGCTTTAAATAAAGCTTGCGCCACATGGTGGAAAATCATTCCCTTTTTCTCTTGTCTTCCCCCACCTGGGGGTCCCAGCGAGGAGAAAGTCCCCATTAGTGCTGATAGGCCTTTCACACTTTTCTAATGACGGCTCACCTCCCCTTCTAATGAAGAGAAATCAGAAACAGACCTGGGACCTTCAGCACACAAAAACGTTTGGCGTACAGCGGTAGCAGAGTTTTGTTACTGTTATTATTTGTCTTTGTTCGTGTGGTCGCCATCGATGGGGGGCAAGAGAAACTGGTTTTCCGTTTATGTTCATGATGGAGAGTTTCACTTTAAAATAAAAATTAAGCACTAAAAAAGTTGAGTGCAACTGCACGGTGAATGTCGTTAATAACATTGTATTGCATCCTCGAAAGTTGCCACGAGAGATCTTAAACGGTAATTATGCGGGATGAAGGGTCTGTTAACTAACCTTTTGTGGCAAACGTTTCATAATATTTACGTGTATTGAATCATCACATTGTACCCCTCAAACTTCCACGATGTTATATGTCAATTGTATCTCAATAGCTCTGAGAGGAAAAAGAGAGGCATAGCATAAAATGAAAAAACAAATTGTGTTCCTGCGTATAAATTCTATACAGTATTAAAAATTAATTAGCACCGACCTAAAGTAATCTCAGTGTTTTAACTCTGAACAAAAGAATTGGCAAGGCACATCAAAGGCAGTCAGAGAAACTCCCTTTATGGACAAACATAGGCAAAATTGTATCTGTTTTGGGGTTACATGCATTTTGGTAATGTAGCGAGAAGAGGAAGAGTGTTTTAAATGTGGTAATATTTCTGTGGAAGAAGAAACAGGGGTTATGATATAGAAGAGAGAAAGAAAGTTCCCAGAATTGTTAATGTTAACATTAAGTTGGCTGGGAGGTACATTCTTCTTAGACTTTAAAAAGCTGTTGCCTACATGCTGTATATTCTCATTTATCATTTTATATTTGTTGTGTATAAGCAAATAAAGATTTCAAATTAAAAAAAAAAAAAAAGAGTTCATTTAGATAAAAATGTTGCTCCCCTGGCCAGGTGGCTCAGCTGGTCTTAGCATCGTCCCGTACACCACAAGTCTGTGGGTTTGATCCCTGGTCAGGGCATATACGTGGGTTGCGGGTTCAGTCCCCAGTCCGGACACTTATGAGAGGCAAGAACTAAAGTTTCTCATTCATGTCAATGTCTCTCTCCACCCCCACTCTGCTAGTCTCTAAGCATATCCTTGGGTAAGGATTAAAAAAAATGTATATGTGTATGTGTGTGTGTATATATATATATATATATATATATATATATATAGTCAGTGGAAAAGTGAATGCAAGGTGTATAGATATGAAAAAAGATTATATGATGGTGATGCTTTCATGGCCAAATTTCTTCCTAAGCCAATGCTTTTTTGAAAAAAAAAGCTTTTTCTTTTGTACTGACTAGATTCACAGGAAATTGCGAAGACAGTGGAGAGAGTCCCTACAGACCCTTCGCCCAGCTCCCCAGTGTTAGCGTCCTACGTAACCACGGCATATCTGCCGGAACGGAGACATTCATTTCGGTAAAGCATTATTAACTAAACTCAAGGCTTTATTTGGGTTTCACCAGTTTTTCCACTCACGTTCTTTTCCTGTTCCTGGGTCCAGTGCAGGGCAGGACATAATGTTCCGCTAAGCCAGCCTCTCGGGTTCTGGGCCTTCCCGGGGGGGGGGGGGGGGGGGGGGGGGGGGGTGGTGGCCAGAAACGTACCAGCAGGTGCCTGCAGCCCCAGCCTGAACATGGTCCTTGAGGACAATACAGGTTCATGACCCTCAAACCTGGAAAGGAAACTTTTGCTTTTCCTTTTAACCCCAGGAGCTACAACCTGATGCTGTGTCTGTCTCATTCTGACCCTGGCCTACTGTTTCCATCGGTTTCCATTCTTTCTTTTCTTTCTATTTTGGAATCCGTGGGTTTCCTGGGCCCCGAGAGCAGGGCTTTGAATTTTTATTCTTCTCCCATGTCACTCTGGGACAGTCAGCTAAGGGCTCTAAGGAGAAGCCCTGGAGCTGTGTGATTGCAGTGAGGGAGAGAGCCATGCAGGAAGGACCAGCCAGGAGGCCTCTGGGGGAAGTGGGCAGTGCGCTGGGCGTTGGTAGGTTCTGGATTAGAAGAGAAAAAGGGTTTCCGCTGGGGGTGAGGGAAGGTCCTGGGAACGACATCTCTATTTTACTCAGTATTTCATTCCCACCAGATGGTCATCAGCACATCTTGGCTTGTATGCCACCAGTTAACGGGGAGCTCCCTGCCTCTCAACGCAACTCCTATCATCTCTGGGCAACTCTGAGTTGGATTCATAGACTTCTTGTCTCTGTGTCACTTCCTCACTGGCAGTCTTCCAAGTGACAGCCTTTTCATCTTTCAAGGCCGTAGTATGTCCTCCAAGAGCCTTTTCATTTCCAAGGAAGGTTTTGTGTCTTGGTTGCTCTCGGGCAGAGCGAGCTCCACCCGGGGCCGTTCCTCCTGCAGTGGGATAGACTACTGTGGCTGTGGGGCCGCCACATCACAGTAGAGCAGCAGTTCTCAGCCTGGGGCAGTTTTGCCTCTGGGGGACATCTGGCGATGTCTAGAGACATTTTTGACAGTCACAATGGGCGTGAGGGCGCACACTCCTGGTGTCCGGTGGGTAGAAGCCAGGGATGAAGCCCAGCCGCCCACAATGACCAGAACAGCCCCCACAACAAAGAATCATCCAGCCCTAATGCCAGTAGAGCTGTGGTGGGGAAACCCTGGGATACGGGATTCCAATCCCCTCTTCTACGCTCCTGTGAACATAGCCTCCAATGGCGTGGGTCCCACAGTCCATTGATTTGGGGCAAAAGTGTACCATCCACTAAGAACCTTCTCGTCTTTTTCTCCTGTAGACCATGTCTACAAAGTAGCTTCTGCACCCCAAAGCTGAGCAACCCAGGGGAGGAGAGAGCCTTCCTCGCTCAAGGTCCAACATGCTCTCCCGAAGGGTCTGCCCACTCCCCTCTAGCTGCCCCGTCACTTACCCTGTCACAAGCACCGTGCCTCTGGCCTGAATGACCAGAACGACGTTCATGGCGAATGAGCATGTAGCACTTCAACGTGTGCCAGGGTGTATCCTAGTTGTTTTTGTTTTTTTTAAAGATTTTATTTATTTATTTTTAGAAAGAGGGGAAGGGAGGGAGAGAAAGGACCAGCTGCCTCTCGCTCGCCCCCAACAGCCCAGGCATGTGCCTTGACTGGGGATCCATCCAGGGGCCTTTTGGCTCACAGGCCGGCACTCAGTCCGCTGAGCCGCACCAGCCGGGGTGTAGTTGTTTTTATATAGACTATTTCAAGCCTTCTCACAGCTGTGAGGTGGGTATTCCTGTCACCACGTCTGTTTCACAGACGAGGAAACTCAGGCTCCGAGCCGTCGGGCACCTGCCCCAGGAGACAGGACTGGGAAGTGGAGGTGGCGGGTCTCTGCTCTTGACGCCACAGCAGCCTCACGGTTCCACTGGCCAACGCTGCAGGCCCTTCACGATGTGCTCTCCAGCTGGCACCAGAGCGATCTTGTGACAATGCAGAAGGGGTCCCGCTCACGTCGCGTCCCTGCGTAACCCCCTCCACTGGCTGCTTGTGCACTTCGGGTTTAATAAAGCTCCTATCGCGGGTCCCGTCTTCTCTCCGAGCTGAGCTCCCGTGGCCCCTCCACACCCATCTCCTTCCAGCTCCTCCAACATACCAACTCCTTCCCTCTGGAGGGGGTGGTCTTTGCACTTGCTGATCCCTCTGCCCGGAGACCCTCTCCTGTGCCCTGCTCTTCACAAGCCTGGCTCCGTCTTAGCCTTCGGTTTATACCATGGGGACACCTCCTCAAGGATGCCTACCCTGATTTCCTCCTGCAGTCCTCTCGCCCCAGCCTTTACCCCTTGTTAGCGTGGTCACTGCGCACTACGCCCTGTGGACGTCCCTTACCTCAGCCTCACAATCCGCCACCACTGCGTTTGTTAGTTGACTTCCCTGCTTGTGGCTGTGGCCTCAGAGAGGAGGGCACTTGCTCAGCGCCATACTCATTGCCCAGCATAGCAGGTGATTAAGAAGATGCGAGAAGGCGGCAGCCATCGCCCGGTCTGACTCCCGTGGCACAGATTAGAAAACGGGCTCGCGGAGGTCGAGGAACGCCCCGAATCACACACAGGTCGGGTGCAGCTGTGGGCGCGGGGGGATGGGAAGCGGGCATCCGAACGACACCCCTGATGCCAGGTCGCCTCACCTAGAACGTTCCGCCTTTACCTCACATCCCTAACCCATCGGAAGGGCTGAGGCCGGGAAGACGTTGGTTCCTTACAGAAAGATGTGAGGAACAAGGGAGATTTGAGCAAGGGCACAAGAAAGAGAGGCCAAAGTTGAAGCACCGGGAGGAGACGGAAGGAGGGGATATGTAGGGGGAGAGATTTTTCCCATCAATTAACACAGGCTTCATAGAAACGGAAAGTGTTCCTGGCAGTCTTGCCCTCTTAATACATCATATCTCTAATCCCCGGCGCCCTCTGACCTTACCCATAATCCCTCCTCTTTTGTGCTGTTGCCTAAAACCTTGCTACCCCAGACCAGGCGTTATGTCCCTGGTGGGGTCTGAGCAGAAGAGAGACGGTGGCAGGGTGTGGGGTGGGGGTGGGGACGGGGGAAGAATACATTCCCCCAAGTGTTTGACCAACAAAATCTGGCTAAATTCCCCAGCCCGCGTGGTAAACTGTTCTTCTGAAAAGCTTGGGAGCCGCGCCCCGGCCCCTTCGGAGCCTCCGCAGCCCCCTCCCCTTCCGTCCTTGCTCCCCTGCCGTGGCTGAGACACAAAGCTGGGCCCTGGATTATCTTAATTTCCATATGGAGAGCTGTGTAAGCCAGTTCAATGCATGGCCAGTCATTTTGTTCACAACTTTGCAGCAAGCAGGAGCAAAACCGCTGGGAAATTAGCCATTCATCCTATCTCACCTTGTGTGTGCATGCACAGATCAGTAAATACGGAGGCACGGGAAACCGAGGCGCCTTTGTTAAGTCCTGCACTGGGCCCTGGCGCGCGGGGGCCGCCTCCCCCGACGTCCGCGGCAACTCTTGATTTAAAGCAGAAAAAGAAAGTGTGTGAGTGTGTGTGTGTATATATATGTTTTTGCATTTCCTTTTGAGCCGCATTGGGGCAGGAAGGCTCATGCATTTGTGTTTCTTGGGACTGGGCAGCCCCGAGGAGTCTTATCGGCTTCTCTTCTCGAATCCGGCTTTCGCACCCCCGGGTGACCCCTCCCCCCGACCCTGTCCTGCCCTCCTGTCGCTTATCTGTGAAGTCACACCGACCCACAGCCCGCCCCTCCCCTCCTGCCTTCCCCCGTCAACGAAGCCCCTGGTTGGGGCCTTGCCTTTCAACAGCGCTTCCAGGCCTCCCTCTCTCTCTTGTGACCCCTGCAGGGTCTCCCCTCTTCTTGGCCCTCTGCCCTCTCCTCACCCTGGTATTCGCCCAACTGGTGCTCGTCCTGGAGGGCTTCTCCGGTCAGCCAGCCCCCCCTGCTGTCTCCAAGGTTCCCTGCACCTCCGTGGGCCCCTCCTGCCCCATAGGAGCCCAGGACACATAAGTGGGGCTATACTGTTCCCCAGGGTCTCTATGCAGGGGCCCAATGTCTCACAACAAAAGTCGGGGCCCGGAAGTTTGTGGGCCCAGGAAGGGAAGGGAAAAGAGCAACGGGGTTTTTGGGGAGCACTGGAGAGAGAAGGGGCGCCGGCTAAAGAAATCAATAGCCCAGACAGAGTGCCCCTGGCAAAGCTTCCAGGAGGTTCAGAGAGGCCCGGACCGAGGCGGGAAGAGGGACCAAAGAGAGGACGGGTGTCTCCGTGGGCCTTGTGGCTGTCCGGGGTCGGCCCTTCACAGAGGATGCAACTCGATGTCATTGGTCAGGAGAGGCAGTGCGGCCTCCCAGGGACCCGTTGGTTGACTGGATCCAGTGGTGGGAGTGTGGCTGGCGGCGGCTTCGTAGCGCCCTGCGTCCATCTGAACATCCAGGGTTAGTGCTCGATAAGTGGTCACAACTGAAGTCACAGTCACTGCAATGCCTGGTGTCCGGCTGGGGCTTAAACATGGAGGGCGATCACGCAAGCGGCTGTTAGCGTTCTGGTAGCCACTCTAATACACCAGGACTACCGCACTTCTGCTGTATGGGCCAGGAACACCCTTGTGCTTCATAAACGGTGTCTGATATCAGATCATTAATCCAGGAGCCCGGGACAATGGCCAGCACAGGGAAATGCCCTCGTGTAGGGAGACAAGACCCCGAAAGGGGCAGTTTGGCCAAGAAAACATCCCAGGAATGGGCTCATCGCAGCTGAACCCTGCAGGATAAGGGAGGTGGGGAACCTCACTGGTGTGTGAGACCAGGAGAACAGGACAGGTTGCGGCCACCAGGAGGATGGGAGGGGCTTCTGCTGTGGCAGGGCGGGGTGGTGGGTGGAGGTGGGGGGAGATCTGCCCCATCCCCCCAGGAAGGAAGGCCTCTGCTTTTTCGCAGTGGCCGAGGGTTTGGGTTCTGGAGTCAGAGGCCTCGCAAGCGACTTCCCCTCTCTGAGCCTCAGTTTCCTCATCTGTAAAATGGATAATCACGGGACCTCTCGTAAGGGTGATGGAAAGAGATGAATAAAAATGGTTTGTGTAAAGCGTAAAGCACAGTGTCTGGAACCAGCACAAAAGACAGTGGATGTGGTCACTTTGACGTTGACCAACTGATTCTCCTCTCCCCTACAAATATCTCCTTTCGGCATCTCTGTGCAGACTTCAACATGGAGAGCTGGAACCTCCCTGTCCCGGGCACAGACCGGGTGTCAAGCTGATCTGCAAATCCAAACTTCTGCAGAGACCCCAGCTCCATTTGTTCCCCAACTGGCTCCTTCCCTGCATCCTCTCCCCTCACCGCCGCCCCAGCCTTTGCACTTGCCGCTGACAGCCTGGAACACAGTCCCCGCTCTTCCCTCTCTGGTTGGCTTCATCGCATCCTCTGGGTCCTGGCTCAGATGCCAGCTCCCCGGGAAGCCTTCTCGGCTCCGCAAGCTGAGAGAGACCCAGGCCCCCCCGGGAGCCCCTGCGGCTCCCCAGGCTTTGCCTGTGCCGTAACTGTCTCCCCGCTTGACTGTGAGCAATCTACGGCCAGGGACCACGTGCAGGGGTCTGGCGCACAGTAGGTGCTCAATTAAAAAAAGTATCCAGGTGGACAACTGATCCTTAGGGTGTGCATTTTAAGATTTCTGCACCTCCTTCTGCAGACCCCCCGTGGTGAGCTCAGATCGGCGGCCAGAACGTTTGGGTTCCCTCTTCTTCAGCCCAACAAGGTGCCCAGGAGCCCCCTGCCTGACTTGGGCATTATCTCCAAGGGGCCGCATTCAGCCCTTCCTCCTCTTCCTCCAGGAAGCCTTCACTCAGTGGCCTGTGCTTGAGTTCTCCTCTGACCTGCCAGAGCCCTTTGGGGCGTCACTTTCCACTTGGGTGGCACTAATTCTTCACAATCTCCACAGCTGGCCTTCCCCTCTAGACAGGGGGTTCGGGATGGGCTGGAGCGGTCCCAGGCAAGACGAGTCTGTGTCTCTCCATTTTCAGAGTCACACCGCCAGGGCTCGGCCCGGGGTGCCTTGTTTATTGACTCTGGGGTCTTCTGCCAGCGACCGAACCTCTCGATGCCTCGGTGTTCTCATCCGTAAAAGGGGGACAATGACACCGACCTCTGAGGGCTGCTGAGGAATTAACTGAGCTGAACTGCCTCGCAGAGAGAAGAGCTCCTAACGAAGCCAGTTGCTTCAGGAAGCCATGTTCTGCAGCTCTTACAGAACGTAGTCCAAAGCCTAACGTGCCAGAGGTGCCCAGTTAACGCCTGAAGAACGCGCAAGGAGGAATGTCATTTTACCAGCTGGGTGATCTTAGACCAGGCTCTGAGTTTCAGCTTCTGCGTCTGTAAAGTGGGAATAATAATGACGCCCCTTTGCTTGCGCTTGTTTTCGGGGGTCTCTGGCATAACGGAAATAAAACCCTGGGCCCCCATAGGACCAGAGTGAATAGAAATATCTAACACTTCACATGATACGTCCCAAGTACCAGACTCTTTTGGAGTCATTAGTCCTCCCAGCAATACCATGCTGGAGGAGCTGTCATCATCACAGATGAGGAAACTGAGGCAGAGAGGGCAAGTGACATGACCAAAGTCACACAGCCCGAGTGGCAGGGCTGGGAGGCAAACCAGGCATTCACTGCACTCTTGCTTGGCGTGATAAATATTCCTTTCCACGCTGCCTGCATTTTCCCGTTAGACCACCAACTCCAGCGTGGAGGAGAGGGCAAGGCCGGGGTACGACTCTAGAAATAACTGCATGGTCCACGTCTAGAACACGGTCCTGCATCCTGGGTCACAAATGCACCCGGCCCTTCACCGTCCTGCAAAAGCAGGTTGTGGGAAACAGCGTTTAAGACCTGCTGCTTAAGGCCATAAGTTTTGGGGCAGACAGACCCGGTTTTGAGTCCCAGCTATGCCTCTCCTGTGCTGTGCATCCTTGGGCAAATGACTTCCCCTCTCTGAGCCTCAGTCTCACATCTGTAAAATCGGGTAGACTAAGCCACCCTCCCGGGTAGAGGTGCAGTGTAGATTCAATGAGCTAGAGCCGGGAGGCTCTTAGCACATCCCAAGAGCCAGCAACCGATGGCCTTCTGGCCCGAGAGAGAGAGACCAGGGTCACCTCATCCTGGGTCGTGGTCCTTCGTGTGGAGGGGCAGGGTAGAGATTCCAAGAGTGGCCTGGCGGGCTTAGCGGCTGCCGCCTGCGCGGTGTCAGGCGGCGGGTGATGGATCGGCTCGGACACACTCCACAATAGCTCGCAGACACTCTATTACCCGGTGATTGTCTGCCCGGCAGCCCCTCTCGGGCCGCGCTGCCACAGATAATGGCCCAGAACAAAGATGGCAGCTGCTTTGTAGGGGAACAGATTTGTGGCAAGTTGAGATAAAATAAAGAGGAAGGAGAAAGGGGAGAGGAGACGGTGGCGGGGGAGGCGGGGTGACGCGCAGAGAACATAAAAGGAAGAAAGGGGAGTGAGGGGGAGATCACGGAGGGACCGAAGCCAAGATGTCGCGGGGAGGGCCGTGTGGTGGGGCTCAGGCTGGTGAAAGGAAACCCGAGGGCTGGCTTTGTCCAATAATAATGACGATAATGAGGGTGATAATAATAATGAGGGTGATAACGCTGCAAGCTCTTGGCGTTGTCTGTGGAAAGTGCCCTGATCGCTTAGGCCAAACTGATCCTCTTCAGCCCTGTCTTTGGGCATAAGTAGCGGTGGCTCCGGTCCTCCCCTGGGGCCACTGGTGGGGAGGTCCAGGCTGTGAGATGCCACCCCGGGGAGGTGGTCCAGTTTCTAGCCTGCCATCCTGATTCTAGGCTTAAAGAAGGCAGCAAGATGGGGCAGGGTGGGGAAGAACAAGGGGCTCTCCCCCAGCGGGGGTGGCGCCTTTTAAAGAGTCCCCCATACTCAGTGACTGCCGCTGAGATCTCATTGGCCCACCTGGCTGCAGAGAAAACCAGAAAATGCCTTCTTTCCCATGAGCCCGATGCTGCTTACGGTAAAAGCCAGGTACCTTAGTGAGGAAAGTGGGGAAGTGGATGCTGGGTAGGCAAGTCGCTGTCTCCCCCACAGGCGTCTCTTAATGAGCATTTTGTGAGCATTGATTATACACCTTGACCCACCACGGCCTAGGTAATGGCTCACCTAGAAAAGAGGCAGTGTGGCCACCCATTTTGCAGACAAGGCAACCGAGGCCCGGAGAGCTGAAGTGAAGGCTAAGACCACACAGAAGGGACAGCCCTCGAACCCAGGGCAGTCCCATGCCCAAGTCCGTTCTTATGAACACAGCGTGGCCCGAATTTCTGCTGGGTTTCTCTTCCTTCACCCAGAACCTCTGAATGAGGCCATCTTAATATTCGGGGCTGCAGTAGGTGGGGACCAGAACATGGATTTTACGATCTATGGAGGGAGGAGTGTGAGGGCGAGCTTGGAGAGGGCGTGGACTGAGAGCAGACAGGGAGTGACGATGGTGATAACAGTGACAATAATATCCACTGGTCATTTCCACTTTTTAAACCACTTCCTGGCTAACATCTCAGTTGCAGGTGGCAGCTGCCTGTGAGTGAGTGAGCGAGGGCAGCCATTAGCAGCTTAGTTGAACAGGTGGGGAACCAGATGCTGTCACCCCAAAGCTGAAGAGACCGACCGGTCAGGCCTGAACCTGTATCCGCTCAAGCTAGGTCAGGTTCTCTGCCTAGAAGGCCCTGCTGTACCACAGTCTCGTTTTTCTTCAAGGCCTAGTGGGATGTCCCTTCCTCCAGGAAGCCCTCCCGGCTTCATCTGCTTCCTCCCAGGCTTGTCCGTACCTGGAGAGGGGCCACAGGCGCCTGGAATGGTGGGGATTATGTCCCATTTCCTTTGTGCTGCCCCTCCCCCTCCCAGCCTGCACAGACATGGACTGCATTAGCGGGTGACCTTAGGAAAATCACTGCACCTCTCCAAGCCTCGGTTTCCTCATCTGTCGGTTGAGGGCAATGATCATGCCTACCTCGATTGTGAGGATGAGGTGAGCGGACGAAGGTTGAGAGCAGCATGGAGCTGGTACATTAAATGCTCAACAAATGTTCCCTCTGCAGCAACAGGGGGACAAAACTGACCCTACCTCTCAGGGCTAAACAAACAAGCCCACCTGAATAGGGTGGGTACTCAGCGCAGAGCCGGAAACAAAGCGTTTCTGGCAGTCTCGCCCTCTTACACATCATCTCTCTCCTGTAGTCCCTGGCACCCTCCGACCTTACCCACAATGCCCCTCCCTTGTGCTGTTGCCTAAGTTTCCCTACCTTAGACCAAGTGTTATGTCCCTGGCGGGGTCTGAGCAGAAGAGAGACGGTGGCAGGGAGCGGGGTGGGGACAGGGGTGAGGAAGATTATATTCCCCCAAGTGTTCGACCAGCAAACTCTGTAGCTAAATTCCACAGCCCGTGTGGCGAGCGGTTCTGAGAAGCACAGGAGGCTTATGCGTCTCTGGAGCCGTGAGGCTGGGACTGCTCAAGGGTTTGGGTCTGCAGTGAAGAATCACCGTGGACTTGTCACCTCTACACCCAGGCTTCAGCGCCTCGGCCTTTTGTAATCTTCACTGCTGCCCCTCCCCCCAAACCAGGCTGGCACTTAGGCGCTGGAACAAATGCCGCTAATTTGTGGCACTTTTAACCAGGCAAGTGCGAGCGGTGGTTTCCTCAGCGTCCCCTGTGCGTGGGGCTCAGAGTCTAAGGCAGCACTGTGCCCGGCAGAGCGAGGACGGGAGGCACACACATCATTCCAAAGGTCCCGCGGTCCACAGTTTAAAAAGGAAAAGGAAGAAACAGGTGGAATTAATTTTAATCCGGCTTGGTTTAACTCAACATGCTCCAGGTGTTTGCATTTTGATCTGCAAACGATACGGAGGCATCTTCAATGTGGTATTTCGCATTCGTCGTCATTGTTGTCGTTGTTATTTCCTTCCTCCCCACCGAGTCCTCAAGAGCCAGCGTCTCTCAGGCTTCCGTGTGGCCGCGGTGCAGCCTGGGCTCACCGCCTGTCAGGCGCGCCGGGGAGAGTGGCCCCCATGCTGGGCAGCGCAGTTCTGGGCGGAAGTGCTGCTGGCAGCTGCCCAGGGACCAAATAGTTTGACTTTTTCTTAATTTAATTTTTTTTTAAAGGAGAGCAATTGTGTAGTCCTTCTCTCTATACAGAGTGATCCCCCGACCCCCCCATATATATATATTTAATATATTTAATTATATATATATATATAGTTAAGCTATTGAACTGGAACATTCTTTGAACTGGTCCTGAATTGTTAGGTGATTTTTTTCTTTTTTGTCCAGAGGAGCAGGGCTGTTGGGCCACATTCCAGAGAAATCGGGGTGTCCTTGTCACCCCAGGGCCAGAGCTCAGTGCCTGTCTCCTCTCTGAAGAAAAAGATATATAACGCCAAATGCTGTGAAATTTGCCGCTGTGAGAACAGCTAATTTTTCACACCCAGACGCACTGGCTGGGTTTGTTAAAGCCCAAGATAATCAAATAATCATTATAACTCATCTTCGCCCCTCCTGTCTTTCGCTCTTTGTACCATTAATGTCCCAGTGGGGCGCAGCTCTGGTGAGTTCAGACCCAGCCTATTTAGATAACCTTCCGGTTGGTCTTCGGAGAGCAAAATCTCCCTCCTGGAGTATCTTACAACAAATGAACCAATCCTCTCTAATCTTCTTATCGTTGTAGCCTCTGCTCTGGGCCTGGTTATCTCTCGGGCTTGCAAAAGAGAGAGAGAGAGAGAGAGAGAGAGAGAGAGAAAGAGAGAGAGATTGATTTGTACATATATATTTATGTTTTCGAGAAATTTATAAATATATGTATTTGCATGAAATAATAACAAGGAGAGGTCAGGCAGGAGGCCGAGCTCTTTTCTCTCTCCCAGTGAGACAGCCCAGCAGCAGCTGCCCGGTGCCTCTGCCCACGAGGGGGGCACAGAGAAGGTTCCAGGCCAGCGTGGGCTCATCTGCCTCCACCTGGCAGGGTTGGGAAGGGGCTGGATGGGGTGGAGGGAGCCCTGGCCTGGTCCGTGGGGGCTCAGGGAGCAGCACCCAGGTGGCCGGCTCCCCTGGGGACCCACCTCCGGTGGCACTGAGGTTCCCACGTTCCAGTCTCTTTCCTCCATTTGCCCTTACTCACTGCTGTCTGTTTTCCCTCTCTCGTTCCTGAGCCCGTATGTGTTTTTAAGCTCCCTGTAGCTCTCTTCCTTTCAGCCAGCCTCATTCTCTCCCTCTCTATTTTTTGTCCCTTCTTTCTGTAGCTCTGTGTCTCTGCCTTTGTCTCCTTTTCTGTGTCCCCCTGCCGTGGCTCTGTTGGTCTCTCTCCCTGCCTCTGTCCCAGTGTCTCCAGTTCTCTGTGTCTCTCCTTGTCTCTGTCTCTGTC